>CAUYPK010161212.1:0-31907 GCA_963574355.1 Loris lydekkerianus | reverse complement strand
AATCTTACGGCAAACTTTAAACTATATTTAAAATTCAATAGCAAAATTAAATTATGTCAATCAAAAAGAAAAGATTAAAAAAAAAAAAAAAAAAAAAAAGAGTGAAGCCAGAGCAAGACCCTGTCTCTAAAAAATAACCGGGTGTTGTGGTGGGCGCCTGTAGTTCCAGCTACTCGGGAGGCTGAGGCAAGAGAATTGCTTGAACCCAAGAGTTTGAGGTTGCTGTGAGCTGTGATGCTACGACACTCTACCCAGGGTGACAAAGTGAAACTGTCGCAAAAAAAAAAAAGAAAAGAATATACTTACTGTGGTTTGAACTTCTTTCAAAAATAATTAAGTTTTAAAAAAAATTTTCTCAGCACTCCTACGATGGTGCACTGATTAAAAATCACTGCTCTAGAGAAACCTGTTTTCTGGGGGATGACTGCTCAGCTTCTTTAATTTCCATTCCAATTTTTGTACACTTAAACTTTTATAGCTACAGTAAAGCAAAGAAATATGAACTTTGTGTCTAACTTTCCTCCTGTGTATTATCAGTAGTTAAATTCCCATGTCATTTCCACTCAGAATAACAATTTTGACTAGAAGTTCACATATATGTATAAGTTTGTGTGTATGAGTGTGTTCGTGTATGCTCATGTGTATGAGTGTTAGCACCTTTTATGAAAATAGGTAGGGTGTGGGCAGCACCTGCTGCTCAGTGGGTAAGGTGAACCCCGCCCCAGCCAAACTGCAACAAACAAGTAGCTGGGCGTTGTGGCAGGCGCCTGTAGTCCCAGCTACTTGGGAGGCTGAGGCAAGAGAATCACCTAAGCCCAAGAGCTGGAGGTTGCTGTGAGGTGTGATGCCATGACACTCTACTGAGGGTGACAAAGTGAGATGCTGTCTCTAAAAAAAAGAAAAGGAAAATAGGTTTGGGAGTTTTTTAGAGGCAGGGTCTTGCTCTGTCACCCAAGCTGGAGTGCAATGGTGTGATCATAGCTCGCTGCAGCCTGGACCTCCTGGGCTCAAGTGATCCTCTTGCCTCAGCCTCCTCCATAGTTGGAACTAAAGGTCTGTGGCACCATGCTCTGCTAATTTTGAAATTATTTTGTGGAAACAAGGTCTCACTATGTTGCCTGAGCTTGTTTTAAACTTCTGGTCTCAAGTGATTCTCCTGCTTTGGCTTCCCAAAGTGCTGGGATTATAGGTATGAGCCACCAGTCCTGGCCCCTACTGGTCTTTACCCAGTAGCTGGGTGTGTGGCATCCAGGCTGCTCTTGCTCTCACTGGCTGGTCCCTGGATAGACAGCAAGGTGGTGCCTGAATCTATGGCTGGACTCTGATCCTCCCTGGCCCCCCGCTGCAATGTGGCTGTTGGCATCTCCAGTCAGCCTTGCCCCATGTGTCGTATCAGACTCTTTTCCTACTACCTGCGGCAGATAAAAATGTCCCCTGAGGCTTTCTAAGCTGAATGGCTCTTCGCAACATCCCCTCGGTCTTGCACCCTCTCCTGACTCAGGCACTCTGCTTCAACTCTGCCAGGAGGTCAGGGAGCATACTGTGAGACCCCAGGGCAGGCTGCCAACTCTCTGGTGGAGAGGAAGCCTCTGGAGCAGACTCCAGCTCCCCCACCTGACTGTGCCTCTGTCCTCTCTCTCTCCTGGGTGGTCGTACATCTGAATACTTTCTGATTCCCCGTCACCTGGTCTAATTCCCCTATGTTCAGTAAGATGCTTTTGAAATTGAACTGAATTGTAAATTCCTTTTGGTGAGCTGGTTCATACTTTATTTTCTCAAAATTTTTATGAAGTTCATTATTGATATACTCAAAGACAGGAGGGTCCTCTGATCCCCGAAGCCCAGCCATGGGTGGTGTTTCTAAGCCTTCTAAAATCTCAAGTTTCTCTAATAAAAACCATCATAATCTAAAAAGCTAAAATTAAAGACTTCATAGAGTGCTGATAATCCAAATTGTAAGGCATCCAAACAAAAACACAAGATTATAAAGTCCCCTAAAGGTTGTTGGAGTTTTTAGTTTTGTTTGAAAATATTTGGTGGGAGAGAGAAATGAGTTTATGATTCACTTCCTTGCTGATTTGTTCTCTTTGCTGTTGTTGATTTAATCTGCTCACCTGTACAGAAGGTTCCAGAGAGCACTCCTATGTGCTGAAATACCCAGTTTGGCAGTCAGTCCAAGGAGGTATCTAGATGGTTTGAGCAGAAAGTTCCAGAGGCTTTGGGGAAATAAAATTTCTTGTTGTGTTGTCATTTCTTTCCTTACCCAATGGAAGGGGCACTACCGACATGCCTGTAAGTAAAGACAGGTTAACAAAAGAAAAGCATAACAGATTTATCCAATCAAAGTTTTACGTGATATAGAGGCTTCAGGAATTAAGACCCCCAAGACCCAGGGAAAACTGTCTATTTTTATGCTTAGATCCAATGAAGAATGGACAGCCGGGTAGAAATGTGATTGGACAAAGGGTATAATCTAATGCTAACAGGCTGAAACCCAGCAAGACCCATCTGCTCAGATTCTTCTTGGCCTCTCTACGTAGCATTTCATCCTCCTGGGCATGGGTCAGGCCCCCCCCAGATAAAGGTGTGTGAGGAAGAAAGGAGAGAGTGACCTTTCTAGGTTTTGTGGCTTGTTTTGGTGCAGGTTGGGGTGGGGATGGGGAGTTTTAGTTTCTATGACCTGCCTCGGGGAAGAGGAATTCTGATTTTTACGACTCAAGTCACTGAGGAAGGGGGGCAGGAGAAGGTCAGAGAAACCTTGCTTCCTAGGCCTGCCAATTTCCTTCTCTTTAAAGTACTCAGCATACCAAGGGCCATCTTGGGTATATTGTGTTCCGAGTTCCAACAGTTGTAGGGCTACGTGGAAGAGGGTCTCTGCGGAGGTAAGGGTGTTGGCTGATGAATTCACTAGTATTTTTTGAGTTTCCTGTGTGAGCGTGGCACTGTTTTAGTCTCTGAGAAGAATTAACTCTAGAGAAAAAAATGGTTGCCTGAGATACTATATCTGCACATGATGACAAAGGGAGGTTTTGATGGGAGAAGGATGGAAACAGCTCCCACACTTTGAACTCAGACGACTTTCAAGCTGTAATCTTGTGTCACAGAAGGCAGGAGACATCGTGCATTGCTAATGCCATACATGTATTAGCTAAATGCTTCTTTTCACAGAGGTTTCCCTTAGAAGTTTTCTTTTCTGGCATTCTTTGCCCAGGGTATGCTCTCTTTTACTGCTTTCTTGGTGACTTAAAGCTGTGAATGGTTTGTTTTAGAGTTTTGAAGTTCAATCCTTGATGGAAAACCATCATCAAAACTGAAAACTGATCTAGAGGAATCCTTTGGAATCAAGTATGCGCTGCCACATACAAATTGGTGTCAGTTTCTAATAAGGGAGGTGAACTCTGATTTATTGTCACTGGGATTTCAAACCAGGCTTGGACGTTCAAAACACTGTGCAAAATCAATGAAGTCCTCTCACAACAACAGTGTCTTCCTGACTCTGTTTGTTTTAGGGGTATTTAATTTTTAAGAATGATATTCTTTCCTGATTTTATAGCAGGTTAAGTAGTTTTAAACATGAGCACTTTTATTCTTTTTTAGTGTAGCATTTCAAAGTTTATATTTAAGCTGAGTTTTTAAACTTCCAATTTTTGTATGTTTAAACTTTTATAGCTACAGTGAAGCAAAAAAATATGGACTTTGTGTCCAACTTTCCTCCTGTGTATTATCAGTAGTATAAATTCCCACCTTGTTTCCACTCAGAATAACAATTTTGACTATAAGCTCACATATACATGTAAGTTTGTGTATATGTGTGTATGTGTGTGCACATGTGTGTGAGTATTAGCACCTTTTGAGGAAGAAAATGAAAATAGGTAGGATGGTGGAAAGATGGGACAAGATGATAGGATCTTTTTTCCAGAGCAGGAATGTAGGTGGTCTAATTTGATTCACTGTTGGTGTTCTGATAAAAAGGAGTTGCTATTCAAGAAATAGTAGATCTTTTATATCCATTTCAGCTTTATTATTTCAATTATCTAAGTGCACATGGTAAATGGCACTGATTCATGGACTTCATGTGGGCAGGAGTTCAAAGGTCTCATCAGCAAAAGATCTGGAAACTGAGATGAAACAGCACCCCCACCCTCAACCCACCACACGCTGACTCTATAATAAATTAGCTTCATCAAGCAACTTCGTAACTTTTATGAGGAGAAATTAGGACACTCGATTAACATCATCTTTCTCCTTTGGCACTCACTTTAAAGCATTGCAAGCTCAGGGATGGACTAGAAGGAATAGAATTTGGTGCTAACAGAGAAATGCTATTGAAGACAAGCTTTCCAGGAGAACCCAGATCCAAAGCATAAGTCGTGGCCTCTTTAAGGGTTTAAGGAGTAGAACTGGTTTGATCAAGGTAGAATGTATGGCCAAGCTGTGTGGAAGACGTAAGTTGCAGAGAGCTCCGAATCCCAATTCCAGCTCACTGCAGACTGCATGGCTGGCTGCTTCCCTCTCTGGGCCTTGGAATAGGAGTTGATTAGAACCTGTACCCATTTCCAGCCCACAATGGTTGTCCTTCCCAGTAGATGTAGTTCATAATGGTATAGTATGTAGCCAACTCAGCCTTGGACTTTATTTTCTTCCCAATTTTGTCTAACCTCAAGGAACTTCACAAGATCCTGCTGTGAAGAGTTAGATCCATTGACATGAAGGGCCAAAGTCACGGCTGATTGCTTATGGGTCAGTCAGCACTGGCCAGTGCCAGCCACTGCCCTAACCTGGATTCACTGTTCTTCAGGCCCATGACCAGTTCATGAGGGTCCTCTGGATTATATAGTCCATGGACCACAATCCAGTTACTGCCTCTCTCTATGACCAGCATGAAACGTTTAACTCTGCATGCAGCGTGTCCCCTCATGAGGAATGGCATGGCAGAGTGCTAATGCGGAACTGGTACTGACATCATTCAAATAGATTTTAAATTCTGCTGGAAGAATTTAAATTTGAATTTTAACAGTTTCATTCCAGATTCTTTTTTTTTTGTGGATTTTTTTCTATTGTTTTTAATCACAAAGCAATAAAACATCAGTCGGAGACTTTGCTAAAAATATTTTGGCATCTTGAGCTTGTTTTTTTCAATAAAGTTATGAGATATTTTTTGCTAAAACAGACATTGAGGTTTGTTGTGAAAGTCATTAAAATATAATTGAAGCCTAGTTCTATTTCGAGTCATTTGGAATTGTTTGCATTTTTATCCCCCAATGGTCAGGCTTCAAATTTAATCAACTTGGGAAACCAGGTTGCCATCACCTATATGATCTTGAAAAATACTCTTGAAAGAAGTAACATCCTGTATATCCTGTACAAATAGATTACACATTTGGGTTCTTAATTTGATGATTTCTTAGAAAAATCATTGTATTTTAAGTAATAGTTAATTAACCAGCATAAATACTCTGGTGGCTCACTGGAAAGTAGGCAGGAAGTAATATAAAGGACCACGAGGTAAGATATGCTGTGAGCTTCAGGTACTGCCAAAGACAGAAATGAAACCTTGCAAGCTTTCAGTCCTTTGAATGATCATTTCATACTGCCTCCTTTAAAAATTTCTTTGCACTTAGTTCCTCAAAGAGCAGGTTAAAGCATATATTTACAGATGAGGATAATCATCTAAATAAAAATTTATAAAGAGCAAAAGCAAGAGAATATAGGAATCTTGTATATTGATTCAGGTCTAACAAATACAAAGCCAGTCATTGGTGAGGAAAGGATTTTGGCAGGGTCTTTAGAAGTCTTTTTAATATATATTTCTATAAAGTTGGCTATAGAAAACTTTTTCCTGTGGAATATGGTGTTAGAGGTGTGCATTTTCAAAAGAGAAGGAAGGAAATGTTCCCCTATGTAATAAAAATAAGTATTGAGATTCAAGTGACCTCTATAAATCACACATATTATGATTTTCTGCCTAATAGTTCTAACAGCCAGTTATGTAGACATACAGACACTGCATGGAAAATGAGAATACTTTACAATCAATTATATCCTCTTGAGGTTAAATCTTTGGGTTGCCTAGTGTTTGGTAAGAGAGAGAATTTTGCTAAATTTAGTCTTTAAGATAAACAAATAGTGCCTCATGGGGATTTCTAGAGTTTAGTTGCCTTTTGGTTCTTGGAAGACTCATCTTAGGCTTTGTTGGTGCTATTGAGGTGTGTCTTCAATTGTCACTGGGATCCAGTGTCACTTCCTTTTTTAAGAGTCTGCTCATTTCTGTAATCTCACAGATTTCTGTACAATGGATTTCCCTTTTATAAGTAGAGGTCACTGCACAAAGAAAATGGCTACTCACATTTACTCATTCCCTCCTTCACTCCCAGGAAACAGGGAGGTGTGGTAGAGTCTTATCCATTCACCACATATTTGTTGAGCATCTGTATTTTGGGCACTGTGTTAGGTGCTAGCACATGGTCCTGGCACTCAGATTTCTGGGAAATGTAATAGGCTAGTAGCCTCTCCAAGATGGCTCACAAGGCTAAAAATCTTTCTCCTCAGAAAACTAAAAAATATGTATCATCAGTATAAATGACCACGTAGTATAAATAATGCCATATTACTACTTGATCCTTAGCTATTTGTGCAGTGGGATGATACTAAACTAAATGCAATGTTCCCTATTCATAACCTACCTAATATATCTTTTATATTAAAAAAAGTGGGAGACAATTTAATGGAGGTGAGTAGTTCATAGCTGATTGGATATATGCTCAGTCATGTGAGCTGCTGTCTTGAGAGTTTCTGTACCCACTATAGGTCACTGTGAGGTGGCGGGGTCTCTGTCCTGTGACACTAGAGTCACTGGCACACATAGATTCTACAATCTGGTAATACAGGACAAAGCAATTTCTTCTGTGATGTAGACTTTTAGGCACTTCCATGTCAAGTTTCTGAGTCTTTAATATGTTTCAGAGCAAAATATAAGATCCAACAGATTAGATTAATAATACAAAGGACAGTGACAGATCACTTGTTAGATGGATGTGTGATCTGACAGGACATGTACATAGTACCCAGGGCCTGGATGGGTGAGTATTCAGGGGCAGGCCTGGGGTCTCCCATAAGAAAAAAATAGAAATTATGAATTAAAAATATGTTAGAGGAAAATCTCAATAAATTCAAAATGTTAAGGCCATCAATTGTCACAAAGGTTGCAGCCTCCAGAATAATATGATAATCTTATTAGTTACCTGTTGGATATCCAGCCTCATTAATAATTTTTTCCCTCTATTTTTGAGCTACACATTCTGACTACCTCTTCATATAACAATTTGTATTGTGCTATTTATGGAAAGAATTAATAAGATAATTTTGTTCTTCTCGCAGGGCTGATCAAATCAACTTTTTCTATTGTCCTTGATGATTTAAAGAAGTGTCTTTCAGTTTCATAACTTGCAATGTCTTGTCAGACATTAGAATTGCTGTCAAATTTAAGAAATACTCTATTAAATTGGTCCCAGCATTCTTCAAGGGTTCTGGCATAATAATGAATCCTGAATATTCTCTGGATTGACAGAACTCCTTGCACAGTTTGTCACTGACATCCTTGTTCCAGTGGAGCATTTTAAGTTTTGTGTGATCTTCATCTATAGCAGTCATTTCATGTCAATGAGCAGAAAGGAAAGAAAGCAAAACTCTTTTCCGTGTTCATATGATTCATTCTTCTCATTGGATGTAATATCAAGAAATCTAAAAGCCTGCTCATGACTTCTACTCAATATATGTTTCTCCTTCTTAAGGAATTGCTGGCTTTTGCAAGCTTTGAAATATTTGGTTTCTATTTGCTCCTTCACTTTAGAGTAGTTCCTACTGGTTCTATACAGAAATAAATAAAATGTCCTTTTTGGTTTCTTTCTTTCTTTCTTTCTTTCTTTCTTTCTTTCTTTCTTTCTTTCTTTCTTTCTTTCTTTCTTTCTTTCTTTCTTTCTTTCTTTCTTTTATTGTTGTGGATTCATTGAAGGTACACAGAACCAGGTTACACTGATTGCTTTTGTTAGATAAGAACCCTCTTATCTTTGTGTCCAGCCCCCCCAAAGGTGTACCATACACCCCGACCCCCAACCCTCTCTCTCCTTCCCTTTCTCAGGTCTCTCTATCCCCCACCCCCCACCATGTACTAGGACCTTAATTGTCCTCATATCAGAATTGAGTGCATAGGGTTCTTATTTCTCCATTCTTATGATGCTTTACTAAGACTAATGTATTCCACATCCATCCAGGTTAATGGAAAGGATGTAAAGTTTCCATTTTTTTAGTGGCTGAATAGAATTCCATGGTGTATGTATTTTGGTGCATTTCTAATTCATACACTGACTATTAGAACTTTCATTTTGATCAGCGTTGGTAAGAAGTCAAACCCATTATGCTTCTGATTGGAAGAACTTTCTGCAGAGTAGTTTCTGGCTCCATAAGTTTTAAACCTTGTTTTTCTTCTACCACCCACATACTTCAAGTGCCAAGTGCCACGGACTTGTTCATATCAACATGACCCCTCTGGCTTTGCCCGTCATGCCCTGGCTGAATCAGCACAGTGAGCTGGGCAAGTTTTCCTGGAAACCATTCCTACCAGTGCAGCTGGGACTATGAGTGTGCATGGAAGTTACTGCAAACCATGTAACTATTATATTCCACTAACCCCAGACTAAATATATCCTCAAATCAATGTCCTCTTAGGTCAGTGGTTCTCAACCACTGGGAATTTTGCCCCATCACCCCCCTCAGATATTTTTGACAGTATTTGGAGACATTTTGGTTGTCATGACTGGGGCATGTTGGTAATACTGCATTGAGTGGGTAGAGCCAGGGGTGCAGGGAAACACCCCATGATGTTCGGGGCAGCTCCAATACCAAGAACTATCTAGCCCTGAATGTCAGTAGTGCTGAGGCTGAGAAACCCCAACTTGATGGGTACCCAGAATGCTGCAGCCACTTCTTAATGGGATGGAGGTAAGGCAATAGTGGAAGTGACTAATTGGAACTGATTATGGTTAAAATCTTACTTTTGCAAATTTTGGAAAATAGTGACTACATGAACATGAACATATTGCTTTGGGTGGAGCAGTGGGAGTGGGGTGCCATGAAGTCTCAGCTTGCTTTGTTTTATGATAAATCTACCTCCTTGGTGCTTTATATTGGAGTCTTCCTTCCCTCCCTGTGTCCTCCAAAGACAGAATGTGAGTTATGCAGATAAGATGGGAAAAGCCCATTAAGCATTGAGCCAAGAGACTTCACCACCTTTTTTTTAACTGAATAATGATCTGCAGGAGACAGGAGGGTCTAACAGCTCTTCACTTCTCAGTGAAGTCCTGACTGACTCCGCACAGATTTCTCACAGGTCCTGCTTCTGGGGCTTAGTGCTGGTTTTCTCTGTTGGGACAATGTTAGCCTTCTATACCTTCCTTCACCAGATGTTTGCCCAAATCTTTTTGCTGTCTTTACTGTATCTGAACCCACAGTAGCTCTTTAAAATGATGCTTTTATCTGTCTGATGATAAAAACCATTCATGCACATGGAAAAAAATTAGAAAAGTACAGAAAATATAAAGAAAATCAAAAGCATTCTGTAAATTGTCACAATTACTAAAACTGATCAACATTTTGGTATATGTATTTCCTTTTCTGGGATGTTTGTGTGCATGCACACATTGTCTTTCTCTATCTCTTGTTTTATTTAACATATATTATACTTACTCGGTCAAGTAAATATTTTTGAAATATCTGTTTCTTCATGGGTTTGGTACGGTGGCTCACGTCTGTAATCCTAGCACTCTGGGAGGCATCAGTGGGTAGATTGTTTGACCTCAGGAGTTCAAGACCAGCCCGAAAAAGAGCAAGACCCCATCTCTACTAAAAATAGAAAAAAAAAAATGAACCAGGGCATTGTGGCAGGGCGCCTGTAGTCCTAGTTATTTGGAAGGCTGAGACAAGAGGATTGCTTAGACCCAAAAGTTTGAGGTTTCTGCGAGCTATGATGATTCCACAGCATTCCACCCAGGGTGACAGAGTGAGACTTTTTCTCAAAAAAAAAAAAAAAAAAAATGTATATATGTATAATCTTTTTTTCTTATTAGGCATTATATCCACATCCTCAGAGTCCCCATAAATAATGCTGTTATGGGCATCCTTGTACACAAATCTTTGATGACATCTTGATGATTTTCTTATAATGGATTCCCAGATTTGAACTAACTGGCCCCCAAATTGAACATTTAAGGTGCTTGATCCAAATTGCTAAATTACTTTCCAGGCCACAACATAATTTAAATTTCATCCCTGATGTCATCGTGATGATTAAGAGGAAGAATCTAAACTCCTGATGTTCTAAATCAGATCTCAACTGAAATAGCCATATTATATACAATGTATTAAACTGTCCTGCCAGAGTCATGTAATGTTTGACCCAAACATGACTTTAGACAGTGCCTCATTTTATGTGAATCTAAACTGAAGCCTCCAGAGGTAAAGTTACTCATCTGAGGTTGCATAGCAGATTGGCACATAGATGAAATGAGAGCCAGTGGGGCTAACATCAGCATAGCACTGCTCGATTTAAAATCGATCAGGCCATATACTATTTTGTGTGCTACAGAGCAATACTATACAATAGGCAAGGCAAGAGTTATGATGGTCATTTTACAATTGAGAAAACCAAGACCCTGGAAAACTGGGGTCCTATAGCTAGCTTGGACCCTTCCTTCCAAGGTACCACTGTTTTCAGTCTTGGCTATGCATGAGAGTCACTGGAAAAATACTGATGCCTGGACTCTTCCCCAAACCAATTGATCAGAATTTCTGGAGGTGAAGACTGAGCACTAATTTTTCTTTTTGTGGAGCTCCCCGACTGATTCTAATGTGTAGCCAGGGAACAGAACACCACACTAATCCAGGACAGCATAAGGCCTCATCTTTTCTGTCACCTCTAATTATTTAGTAGTCTTGGCTGGAGCCTTCTTGTCATGTCTGCCATGAAATGGACCGAGGAGTGACATCACAAGTGTCCTTGCTGTCTTGGCACTATGCCATATTGCCATTCTACTCAGAGCTGCTAGAAAGTATGTCCTCATGAAAGATGTATAAAGACAAGGGCACAAACTGAAGTTAGTGTGAGAAGGGTGTGATCTGCAACCAGTCATAAAGTTCTGAAGCAAATTGCTATGGCCTGGTAAGCATTTTAAGAATCTTTTTCTAGCACTGGTCAGCCTCTGGCCTGTGAAGAGAAACATAAGTTATACATAGCACTGCCTGTTATATTGTGGGATATTTCTCCACAGAATTCATGAGTTGACATTTATTTTGCTAGGCTTGAAATTGGTTCTGACATCTTCCATGGCATATTCTAAACAAAATGGGAAACTAAAGGCAGATAGCTCTTGTCACCCTTTGGGACTTGTATTAATATTAGTTTGCTAGAACTGCCATAGCAAAATACCACAAACTAGGGGCGTAAGTCATAGAGATTTATTTTCTCACAGTTTGTAAGGCTGGAAGTCCAAGATCAAGGTGCCAGTGGGTTTGCTGCCCCCTGAGGCCTCTCTCCGGGCTCACAGACATCTGTCTTCTCACTATGTCCTCAGGTGGGCCTTCCTCTTTGTATGTGTCCCTGTCTCTCTTTGTGTGTCCACATTTCCACTTCTTATAAACACCAGTTAGATTGGATCAGGGCTTATCTGAATGGCCTCATTTTAATTTACTCACCTCTTTAAAGGCTCTACCTCTGAATATAATCCCATTTGGAGGGGTTAGGGCTTCAATATATGAATAGTGGGGGGGGGGGCGGTGGAATTCAGCCTATAACAGGGCTGATCCTTGCAATGTATTGGTACCTAATGCTGCCCATTCTTGTTTACTAAGGTTTCAGGCTTTGGGTTGGCATGATTTCAACAAGGAGCAATTTTACCTCCTAGGGGCTATTGGGCAGTGTCTGAACACATTTTTTGTTGTCAAGCTTAGGATGAGGAGTTGTTAATGACATCTAGGGGTAGAGACTGGGGATCATGGTAAATATTCTGCAATGCACAGGGCAGTGGCCCCTTACACCAATGACACAGAATTGTCTGGTACAAAATGTCCTTTGGATTTTCGCTGAGGTTGAGAAATGCTGGATTAGAGAGACCTCAATTTCAATCTCATTATGATGCCTACTAGACATGTAACCTTGGAACATTCTCCATCTTTGCAAATGTCCACATCTGTAAAGTCCTGATAGTGGGTTAAATGAGATAATCTGTTGTAGTTTTTAGCATATAGCCCCACTTTTGGGAAACATTCAAGAACCTTTAAGTGGTTTATAGATTTCTCATCCACTGATGCCCACAGAGTGGACATGGCACTGGGAGGGCCCAGCACCAGGGGAGACAAGGAGAAAAAACCAGGTGCAAGAGGTAATTTTGGCCATGAGAAAGCAAAGGCCATGATTTTCAGAAATATTTTGGATTCTATATTTTCTTTGGATGTTTTCTAGTTTCCAATGTGTCTACTTCATTGGTCAAAATATGGCCTGACGTAGGGCAGCCCTTTCTCTGAATATAAAAGGTTACATCATGCATTTCCAGTATCTGGGCAACTCATGTCTTCTTCCTTGAAATCATTTAGAAAGAGAGCTGTCGGGCACATCAGATTCCTGGCTCACAGAGTCAGGTCCTGAAGGCCCCAGAGGAGGAGGGAGAGGCAGAGATAGAGAAAACATTTGCATGAGGAAGGACTATTTGAGGCACACCAACATCCCCAGAGTTTTTACTAATTAAAAAAGTCATTAGAACATTTTGCTATGTGAGACTCTGTATATTTGCAGCAGGATTTGCTATAGAGTAGTGGTTTTGTGCTCCCTCTCATTAACTCCCCCCATCCTGCTCCGAGAAGTGTGGTCCCCGCCAGCAGCATTTGCCCGACAGAGCCAGTTAGAACAGCAGAATCTCAGGGTCCACTCCAGGGACCTGGGAAGGTAGGACCTGCTTTTTAATAAGACCCCAGGTGATTTCGACTGGATGTTGTTTTTCCTACCCGTTTTGCAGGAATCTTACCTGTCACCCTTGTTTAATGACGTCACATATTTCTTATACTTGTGCCCTTTACTGCAAGCCA
Organism: Loris lydekkerianus; assembly: GCA_963574355.1. NCBI lineage: Eukaryota > Metazoa > Chordata > Mammalia > Primates > Lorisidae > Loris > Loris lydekkerianus. The sequence goes on along the minus strand of CAUYPK010161212.1, from coordinate 18,776 downwards.
CTGCGAATCATTTTTGGGTCTTGATGGGGTAAAAATATTTAGTTAAAATAAAGTGCCAGCTGTCCTCCAAACCAGGGTTTGGAAGTCCAAGCAGAGGAAATATTTTTATAGCAGCTTTGTGAAGGAGAAAGAGGAACGGTAAGTAGTTGTAACCCCATTCAGTGGAAATAAGAAGCTACCACCGACTGTCTAGTGTACATTAGCTCTGCAAATAGCTCTGTGGGGGTGGTGGTGGTGTTTTTATCTCTATTCTACAGGTCAGGACAGGGGCTCAGGGATGTCATATGCCTCCAGTGAAGAAGGCAGTACTAAACAGTGGCTTCAAAAGCCTCCCAAGCTCCTATCACCACCCTCAAACTGCCCCGTAAGAGGCAGTGAGATCACTTGAGCTCAGGAGTTTGAGGTTGCTGCGAGAGAAGCTGACGCCAGGACACTCTCACCTGGGCAACAGAGTGAGACACTGTCTCAAAAAAAGAACAAAAATTAATCTAATAAGTAATAGTATGAACTGCAGCAGTTTTGCATAAAATTGTGCATAACAAATATAATAAAATCGTGCGGTCTGTACTGATGTGCTTCAAGGCCCCCCCTCCCTTCCAACTACTCACTCTCCCACTTCTCTCCCGAAGGGACCCAACCGGTACAGCAAAGCTGGACCCAGCCCAATCTAACTCCACTGCAGTGCCCGCAGGGTTTCAGCTGGAAACTAAGGAAGAGAAAGCTCTCAATTGCTTGCCAAATGCTTTAAAATCAGGAAGGTTTGGGAAAGTTTCTAGGGTATTGTGACAGACCTTCCAAAGAGTCTCTCGACTGGCTATTCTGTAATTGCCTCTTGTCCGGGCCCTTTAAACAGAAGGAATGTGACTGACTATCCTGGGTTGGGTTGCTCCCCTTCGGGCCAAAATGTTACAGATGAAAACAAGAGGCATAAGGGGTGGTGGAGGAAGACTTCACTTTGCATCAGCAACAAAGACTGTGATTTTAAAAGCTAACACAGAGCCAGGATATAGGCTTGTTCTCTGTCTATCAGGCTCTGAGGAGGGTGGAAGGGCCAGCACTAGTTTCTGTGACTAAAGAAGGGTTGCAGAGACGTGGAGTAGAATGAAGTCAAGAGCTCCAACTGTGGAGGTGTAGAAAGGGCTTGCAAGAAAAGCCGGGGCTGTGAGGGTCAACTGAGTTAAAATCCTGGTCTTGCAGCTCACCAGAAGCCAGGTCTTGGGCAAGTCAGCCCATCTCACAGGGTATTTTGCTTGTAGATAATTGAGTATCTCAGCCTTGAAAACTGTCCATCCTACACATTAGATCCCCAGGGGTTGTCATCTTATACCTGAAGATTTGTGGGCTTTGAACACCACCTCCCCCACCCCAGTCCCTGGTGGCTGCCACTTTACTCTCTGCTTCTGAGTTCAACTTTATTAGATTCCATATATAAGAGGGCTAATGCTGCATTTGTCTTTCTGTGTCTGGCTTATTTTATTTAGTTTCATCCATGTTGTCACAAATGACAGGATTTCTTTCTTTTTTAATGGCTAAATATACCAGGAGGTGCCAAAAACATTTTTAACACATATTAAGAGCTTTTATGTATGTATTTTTGAAGTAGAATTGAATTAGGGTAGCAATGTGTAGTATGATGTTCACTCAAAAGATGGTGTTAATCAAATGAATGCTGGGGTCAGCCTGGGACAGGTAGGACAGTCAAAGAAAATGGTGAAAGCATGCACGAATGTCATTCAAGGAGCACAAGACCATTTTGAAGTAGTATGTGAAATTCAAGAATGTTCTGGAAGCACAATGATGATGGAGGCAAAACAGATTCTCCAACTTACCTAATATTTGTGATAAGTTTGAGATGCCTGGTGCTGTGTGATGTGCACAAGGAAAGATCTGAGAGGCCTGGGACAGCCACAAGTCCTGCAGCTTCTGGAGTAGTGTGGAACAGTTTACACACTCACCAGAGTCTACCAAAAAATATGCATTTGAATTAGGAGTTAGTGGAACAAGCATACAGTGCAAAATGGAAAGATTTCATCCCAAGATTATCACATGCACCTGAGACACGAGAACTTACAAGAATTAGCTAGGACAATGGACAGGATGAGGAGGTGCGGCAGAGTTTCCCCCACATTCTCCTGACTTAACACCCCTTGACTGCTGCCTCTGGGGGACCTTAAAGGATGTGGTGTATGGTAGAAAACCAGCTGCACTGGTGGAAATTGAAACCGCATGTGTGATACAAGTGGACACTGGTTAACATTGTTCAGGCAGTAGTTTGCAGTAATCACAAGTGTCTGGACACCGGTGGCAACCACTCTGAGCACCTCTTGTGCTTGCAGAAGTCAAATGTGTCCTGCATTCATCTCCTGTTATTGGTATATATTACGTATTATAATTTTAGTACAGTTTTTTCCTTTTTAAAAATGTGTATACCTTTTTGGCACCCTCTGTACAGTCGCCCACAACTTCTCTATCCATCACCCATTCATGGACTCTTTCTGTGCCTTGGCCGTTGTGAATATGGAAGTGCAGATGTCTCTCCGAAATACTGATTTCAGGTCCTTTGAATGAGTTTGCCCAGTAGTGAGATTTATGTTTCATTCGATAGTAGTTCTATTTTTACTTTTGAGGAACCTCTGTAATGTTTTGCGTAATTCCCACCAACAGTGTAAAGGGCTCCCTTTTCTCTGCATCCTTGCCAACGCTTGTCTTTCTTGTCTTTTTGACGGCAGCCATCCTAACAGGTGTGAGGTGGTGTCTCATTGTGTTGTGATTAGCATGTGCCTGATGATTAGTGATGCGGAGCATTTTTTCATATACCCGTTGGCCATTTGTGCATCTTCTTTGGAAAAATATCTATTCAGATCCTTTGCCATTTCTATTGTGTTATTTGCTTATCAGGCCTTTTGTGTAGATGTGTAATAAAGGATTTGGCACATAATACAGGCTTAGTAAATGGTAGTTCTGATTATGCTAAGCAAATGGTGAGAACCTTAAAATTATCTGAATAGGGCAAGGTTCAAGGACTATCGTTGTTCATCCCAAAGGAGAGAACACCTTAGAAACAGTCTTCAAACAAACAGGAGTTTTCATGAAGAGCTGGTGCCCATTTCTTCTGTATTTTTATACATTGAGTACAGAGATCCTGGCCTGGGCCATTCACATGTAGTAAATAAGAAAAGGTATCTGGGCTGGGAGCAGTGGCTCATGCCTGTAATGCTAGCAATCTGGGAGGCCCAGGCAGGATGATTGCTTGAGCTCAAGAATTTGAGACCTGCTTGAGCAATAGCAAGACTCCATCCTGCCAAAAAACAAATAAACAGACAAAAAGATGAAGAAAAGAAATTAGCTGAGTTGTGGCACCTGTAGTCCCAGCTACTTGGAAAGGTAAGGCAAGAGGATCACTTATGCCCAGGAGTTTGAAGTTGCTGTGAGCTAAGCTGACACCTTGGCATTCTGCCTTGGTAAAGGAGTGAGATTCTGTCAAAAAAGGAAGAAAGGAAGGAAGAGAGGGAGGGAAGGAGTGAGGGAAAGAGAAGGGAAGGGAAGGGAAGAGGAGAGAGGAGAAAGGAGAGAGAGGAGAGAAAAGAAAAGAGAAGAAAAAGAATCCATTTGGAAGTTGAAGTTAGACAGCTAGAAAGCCTGGGTTCAATCTGGATCAGCCTCATCCAAGCTCCATGGCTGATCAAATTAGCCAGTCTCTCTGAGTCTCAGTTTATTCGTCTGTAAAGTGGAGATAAAAATACTCCAGTTTTTGTAAGGATTGTAATACAGTAGGCAGGCCTGCAGTCCAGTCACTGTTATTTGCATTGACATTTAAATACAAAACCAGCATTTGCAGATCTGATGAGAATGCTTCGGAATGGCCTGTGGAGAGACTGCAGAGCTTCTCTAAGAGAAGGCGTTTTATGGGCAAGGAAGGTTGACAATGTTGAAGGGCTCAGTGGGATTCCTTGTTACTCTGGGGTTCCAAGGGTCCCGGACACAGAGAAAGAACTTATGTGGGGAGCCTAGTGTGCTGAGGAGACGAAGTGCCTTTCTCAGGAGCCTCACTGGGGGCTGTCTCTGTGGGACTATTGTGAGAAGACTGGTCATCTAGTTTATAACCTTTCCTGCCGCCATACTGCCAGTCGGGTCATAGCCACATACAACAGTTAACGTCAGACACTTCCAAATTGGTCTCTACTTTGATAGCATGTCATTTTGCATGTTTTACGATCCTGTGTGATCAGGAAGCTTTTGGGTGGTTTCTCTCCTCAAACAACACATGCGGCATATGAACAGCGTGGTCCTCGTGCTCTCGGCTTGCCTGTTTCCATCTCACTCAGGAAGAGAAACAAGGCCTTCTTGCTGATAGTGTGGTATTTTCTCTGTTTGCTCCTGTGGCTTATTACCCATCTGAAGCTGTGTGTGGGGTGTAACTCTGGGGGGCGGGGGTAACTGTAACTGTCCCTCATGCCTACTATGTAAGGACTAAGTGTTCTGATGGAGAAGAGCATGAGCAGGAATGCGTGAGCTCTGAAGCAAGGAGCGTCCCATTTTTCTGAAAATACTTGAGAAAGAAGAAAGAAGAAAAGGAAAATGCATAAAATGTGATCCTTTACCTCAGACTGTTTCCAAAACAAATGGTTTCCAAAAGTAAAGGTGATTTTTCCCCCTGTTCCGTGATTATTCTGGCCCGCATAAATCCAGTGGGCACTTTTGACTGGGCCGGAGTGGCACAGAACTCCTGGTTTATCTAGATTACAAGAAAGTGTCTCTGATTCTCTCCTTGTTTTTGTTTTTATTTTGCATAAAGGCCATTCATTCATTGATTCAGGACATCTTCAATCATTCATTTAATAACATCTATTGAGCATCTAATATGCAGAGATGAAGGAACGGTGGCCCACAAGAAGAAATCCATGTCGGTTGGGACGGCAGACATGGGTGTTCACGGCTCGCAATGAGGGATTGTGAGCACAGGTTGGTGAACGCTGAGCAGGGAAGCCCCACCTGGTTCCGGAGACTTGAGGAATGATAAGGAATTATAAGTTAAGTCTTGGTGTAGTAAATTAGAAAAGAAAGGGATTTCAGGGAGAGGAACAAGTGTGTGCAAAGAGGCAGGTCAGAAGTTGTGGGGGGCTCATGGAGCAGAACTGGAAGGCAAACTGTTCCAGAAGGCTCGGGGTGCCATCAAATGTCATCAGTGAAATGCCATTTGGTGCTACAAAAGAAAGGAAAGAAAGAAACACAATCTTAGGATTCCTTAATAGATCCACGTTTCCACCCACTTTCAAGACATGTTTTCGTGTGTGTTTAATCCTTCATTGAGAAGGGTTTTGTTCTCTCTTCTCCAGCAAATGCTCCCACAGTCAAAACGTCACTTGGCATTCCATCCCCTACAACAAGCAGGACAGCTGAGGCTGTACTTTGTCTCCTCGTTATGATCCATGACAATTACATTACCAAGAATAACAGTCTTTAGAGAAGATCGACAAATTTATCACTGGCGTTTAAATCAACACCCATTCACTTAAATAAATATCCGCTTTGCTAAATTACTTTCTCTGTCAGTGTCAGTGAGGAAAGTGGTGCCTGAGAGCTTCAGCTTCCCGTTATAAATGAAAACCTGAGGGATGGGCAAGTGAAAGATACATTTCTCAAATAGCTGAAACATCAATGCTATGAAGTAAGTGGAGTATTTCTGCACAACTACGTGAAAGTATTTGGCTCCAGGGTGTGAACATGTGTCCCAGTCATGTAGTGGTAGAAATTAGAAAGAATGTTAAAAAGCACAACGAAACCCACTTTGGCTCAGTCTGTTTGGAGGTATTGTGAATGCGTCCAGGTGGCTTTGTAAGCTGTCCCTAATCTCTGACTTTTCTGCTTTCCTCTCCCCTAACCGGAATGTCTGTCATTCCTCTCTGAGTTGGCAGAGGATATTGTTGGTAAGGAACAACCCATCAGGCTGAACAGTCTCAAGACTAGCAACTTTCTTTGTCTCCTAGGATGGCCTGCCCTTTCATAAAAGTAATCGCCGACTTTATGTGATAGTGTGCCAGGTAGTAACCCAGCGAAATAGGCATGGTCATCCTAACTTCAGATGGAGAAACTAGTTCAGAGGAGTTTCACTAACTTGCTGAGGTCACCTAACTAGTCAGGGATAGGGCTTGGATTAAACACAGGCAGCCCAATGTCCCAATCATGTTTTTACACCATCACGCTATCTCGCTAGGGTACACGTATCTGAACTTGGAGTTTGGGATTTGTGTCTCAGCCTCTTAAATGCCTAGATTAGTTTCCTTGGATCATGCCTTTAGAGCACACTGAGACAGGAGATGCTCAAAGCAAAAGAGAAAGGTAAGAAGAAAGATGGAAAACCTGTAAGACTTATGTATAAGATGCTGTGGCTCTAACCGAAAGCAGCTCCCTGAACCTTCCACTGTGAACAGGGTGGTTTTGAGCAAGTCATTTAACCTCTCTGGTTTTCCATCTGTTTTCTATGGTTTCATTTGTTTCTCAAATCTTTAAATCTAATTTTTTAAGGAAACAGAGAAAGAGAGGTGGCAGTGGTATTGATGGAGGGGAATGAGGGGATGGATGTCATGTGTCATATCTAATTTAGTTTGGGGTTTTCTATTACAGGAATATGTTAATTTGGGCTCTTCAGGTTACAGTTATAAAAACCTAAGCTGACTGAAGGTGCTCATATTCAAACTAGAGAAGTTTACTGTTTTCATGATGGGGACACATCATGAAGTCCAAAGATAGGAAGGCAGTTAAACTTCAGAAAAGGATTCTGCTGCTGGGACACTGAGAACCCCCAATTCTCCGTCCACTTGACCTGTCCTCTCCACCTCTCTTGGACACTTGCAGAATATTTTGATTTCTGTTTCTCATAGACAGTCACAGACAGTTTACCTGGCCAGGTGGCAAAAAAATGACTCTGTCTTGGATCTGATCCAAATTTTATAGGGACTGATTTCCCCAGCTAGAGTCCCATTGAACCAATCAGCTGCAGCCAGAAGGGAGCCATACTATAGTGACAAGGCAGCTCTCATGTGCCTTTGTGGGTAGAGAGGAGTCATAAACTGATATCCAGCCAGGTGGAATCATTCCAGAGGATGAAAACCATGGTTCCCATTTATCCAAGGTGATGGTAGAGATGAGATGTTGAAGGATTTAGACACACACATACAGCAACAGTGGAATAGATTAAGAATAGAAACCAGTAGCCAGGCGAGGTGGCTCATGCCTGTAATCCTAGTATTCTGGGAGGCTGAGGCAGGTGGGTTGCTTGAGCTCAGGAGTTTGAGACCAGCCTGAGCAAGAGTAAGACTCTGTCTCCACTAAAAATGAAAACTGAGGCAAGAAGATCACTTAAGCCCAAGAGTTGAGGTTGCTGTGAGCTATGATACCACAGCACTTTACCAAGAGTGACAGAGTAAGACTCTTGTCTCAAAAAAAAAAAAAAAAAAAAAAAAAGAAAAAAAAAAAAAACCAAATATTGGCTTTTAGTTCTCTCTGTATACTGGACAAAATTTAATTAGATCTCATTAGAGAATCTAATAACTTATCTGAGTAGACTCTATTAACCACTTTGAGAGGTAGTTCTATATATTAGAAGAAGTAATCAGAATGAATTAAATGAATTGTTCTCCCCACCCTCCCCAAAGGTATACCTTGTCCTATGCACATTTATAATACCTGTTCCAAAGTAAAATTAAATCAAAATTGTTTCCCTCCACAGTAAGCTTTTATGCAAACCTTAACTTTATAAAACTGTCAGAGAAGATTTTATCAAATAATTGTAGAGGTGAGCAATAAATAGACCCCACATTTCTTATAAATCTTTAAGCTCACACCTCTCCGTCCTCAGAGTCCCTTCCTTGAAAGACCTCATGTCTTCCCTCATCAAATGTGATCTTGGTTGAGGGACCCAGGCCCTTGGAACGATGGAAGCATTTTCTTTGTGTGAAGCTTAAACATGGCCTGTCACGCTCCAGGGAGTCGTTTATGAGCCACTTCCTTTCAACTACAGCCAGCAGGCCCGTGGCCGCATTTCACAAGCTATTAAAAACACGAGCGCTCTCTTTCTTTGTGTGTGTGGCATCTTACCATTTATTTTGAATATTACATATTTGGAAAAGCATTCAAAATAGAAAATGACAGCTTTGGGGGGGATTCTGCCTATGCCCTGTGTAAACTAGATCTATAATCTGAAACATATTCACATTATGCAGGAATGATGACCAGGGTCTGTTCTGTTGCCACGGTTTTTTCCCAATATTTGAAAGCTTCATTTTTCTGTTTTTAGGGAATTATGTTTTGATTTCTGTTTTCCATAGACAGTAGCAGATCTCCCTTAATCATTCATAACCTTCCCTTATTGTTTTTATTTTGGCTCCAGAGAGTTTCTTTTCCTCCAAAAACACCCTCCTCAGTATCAACACGACTGTTGGTTAAACTGCATTGTTCCAGTTTGGGAAATGCTCTCAGGAACAGTTTATCATTTGATCCTCTGCTAAACCTTGTGAAATAGTTATCATCCTCTCCATCTTACAGATGAAGAGACTGAACATCAGAGAGCTCCTGAAGGTCTTACAAGGTGGGCACAGTGTGCAGGGCCTGTGCTACTTAATCATTCATTCATTTACAAAGCAGTAATTCAGTGTCAATGATATGGCAAATATGTCTCAGCCTCAGTCTAGCAGGAATGTCCAACCTTTGGGCTTCTCTATACCACATTGGAAGAAGAGTTGTCTTGGGCATTAAAGGCACAAATACTAATGAGAGCTGATGAGCAAAATATAAGGTCTGTGCATAATGTTTGTGATATTCACCACCACAGATGAGCAAAGTCCTCATATAATCCTCATTTGGCCCACGGGCTATCAGTTGAACACCTCTATAAGAGGTTCATGGAAATCCAATGGGATGCTATAGGCCTCTGGCAGGGTTAGTGCATTGGGCTTTCCTGAGGAGGCAGCAGCCAACTGTGATTGTGCCCGAGAGCACATTTGGCTAGGCTATGCACACTGTCTTGCACACATCCTATTGATTTTCCAGTGAGGGCTAAATCCAGGTGATGGCTACAGAACTGAGCAGGAGAGACTCCTTTGCTCTTCTGTTTGACTCAGCTGGCCTCGTCTTAACCACAATATTGTGCTGATGTCAGGATGTACACTATACTTCTATTTTTCTTTGACTTTTCTTCAAGCTTATTTTCAGTGGCTGGTGATTCTATTTCTCAGAGAAAGACAATTCTGTTTGCCTCTTCCATGTTCTACTAGGGGAGACCCTCAGGAGCAGGGCTGAGTGAGTGAGGGATTCATTTCAGGCATATGGTATATGAAAAAGGCATTAAAAAACTCGGCAAATAAGATAAATGATGTTCTAATGCAATATTTTTATGAATAAACATTAACACATAATTCCATGATGGACAAAATATTAAGGTTTTAAATAAGGCCCAGATACTTACAGTGAGTACCCTGAGAGCAATGTGGGGCATGAGGCCATGTGCTGATGCTTCTCCTTAGCTGGAGCACTGGACCTTATGCATGACTTGGCCTTTATTTGGTCTTATTGTTCCCAAAAGACTCCAAAACTCTGCTTATGTTCTCCCCCAGCAGGTCTCCCTGGGAAATCTCTTCTCTTAACTTTAGGAACAATCCTTACTGCTCATGACTATCCCAGCATTTGGAAAATCCAACTTCTGATTTCCAAGCAAACTTTAGAGTCTAGAAAATGTCTCCAAGCTTTTCCTACAGCAAGTGGCCATTCTGGAGAGCTGGAAAGGCAGGAACAGCTGTGGCTTTTGGGGACTCATAAGCCTGCTAGATGTCTCATTATACCTCTGGATGTGGCAAAAAGAAGCAGGTGTTTAGAGATCTCTGCTTTTATGAATTCTTGTTTGATCCCAGAGCCAGAATTTAAAAGTGTGCTTCATTCCTAGTTCTTATGTTTGATCTGTTTTGGATTAATGATGAGTATGCTTAGCTTATTTATAGTATCTTCTTTATAGATTTCAAAATGCATTACAGATATTAACTCTGGAGAAATAAAGTTAGGTGGGGTACAAGCCTTCCCTGCTGGGTGTCACGTGGCTGACTCGTATACTGGCTTGGGTCCCCTTCTGGTGCTTGCTAAGGAGATAAAAGAAGAGGAAGAACCGCGAGGCATTCGATGTTATGAAGCATTTATGGGCCCTTACGGGTGTCCATTTCTTAGCTGGGGGTCCCAGGCTAGGTGAGCAAAAGGCTACATGATAAATATTAATACAATTGAAGTACTAGCTGTTTTTCTATAGATTGAGATCCTTACAGAAACCGACACTTTCCCATGGATGGCTCTTTCTAGTAATGACCTCTTTTCATTTGTCTTTTTGGGCAACCTGTGGTCCTGCAGCTGCTTAGAGAGTTTCAGCTGATGTTCCCTATAGAATGACCATTTTCTCAATCTCAAATTTATTGAACCACAGTGTATAAACCATGATCTTGCATTGGAAGAGAGTCCTAGAGATCAGGAGTCCCTAGGAAATTCAGTATGAATCTAAACATCTTTGATAAGTGTGTAGATTCTAAAACTATTAATTAGTTAATATATTAGTACTTACATTGATTTTCTAAGTAATGGTGATAGCTGGTTTTCTGAAAAACCAAGAATGATAAGGAAAAATAGATGCTGCATATGAATGTGTGCATAATCCCATTAATATATTATATAATTCATCTGGGTGAAAAATGAGAGCTGTTCTTCTTGTTGAAATAAACTGCCTTGGAGTTATGTTTTCCGAATTAAATCTGATTGATTTTACAAAAGGGACTAGTACATAAATGTGTACTTTTAATACTACAGGGGACTCTCTAAAATGTAACAGTACAGACCAAGAGTGAATAAGATACTCCCCCCAGTTGGGAGGACTTGAAAGACCGATCCTGGGAATGCCCTTGAGTTCTAGTTGGGAGTCCCCAGAGAATATCTTGCCAGTGACAGCAACAGGGGCACTGGCAGAGGAAAGGCTCCCTTGCTGCTCGGGCCAGCTAAAAACAACAGAATAACTAATCCTACCGTTTAAAAAAAAGAAAAGAACCAAAAGACAAAAGGAAGCCCTCTTCCCAAGGTCACAGTGGCAGTTTCTGCCATTCCTCATTATACCTCTGTGACCTAAAAATAAAACTAGGGCTGCCCTGTGAGATACCACACCATTCCTGTCTCTTGGTTTCTCTGCCTGCCCTTTTATTCTTCTGTATGTGTTAGAATAAATGTCCCTTTCGAGTTGTTTTGTGCTCTTCTTAAGAATGACTCCTACAAATTTCCCAAAGAGCAAACAAAAAAAGACTTTTTCTTTGAGCCTATTTTCAGGTACAGAGATATAAATTGATTTGTTTATGTTTATGATAATTCCACGTATGACTGATTGAAAACACAGCAAACAAGGAAAATGGTGCTGACAGGCAGTTCCTAAGCTCAAACCTCCATCCTCTCAGCCCCAATGCACTGACCTCTTGCCCACCGAGGCTCAGGACTGGGCGAGGGGGTGTTGCCAGAGTCAGGCAAAGGGAGAAAACCCACACAAAGGCATCATCTTCTGGGCGGTGGACAGGATATGTGGGAGGTAATCATGTTTGTTTAGCATTTTGAAAGCCTATGGAAGAGTGATGTGGTGACCGATAGTCTTGAGAAGGATTTCAAGTTGGGGTAAGCAGTCTTGGTTCCTGTGCTTCCTCCCACGTGGTGGGGTCAACTCAGAAAAAGACTGATGGATTTGGTGAGATGGCTGCCTTTGTAGAGAGACAAGTTACCATTGGTCTTCATTAACTGCTTTTAACATGAGATTCCTATTGAGTTATTCATTTTTCATAAACCTTAATAAGGTATTTGAAACTCTTTCCTTCCAGTGGGAGGCAGTACTTCATGCTGGAAGGAATGGGGGCTTTGATTAGCCTTAAAATTTGTTCAAAATGTGTTTAAATTTTTTAAAAAACAAAATCTACGGTGAGTCTCACCAATTGGGTGCAGTGCAGGGGTATATGGTGTACCTCCCTGAGTGAATGGCTCAGCTACAACTTGGACTTTCTAACAAATGTAAACAAAGTAACCTAACTGTGTATACCCTTATATTAATCTGAAATAAAAAAGTAAAAAAGGGGCGGTGCCTGTGGCTCAAGGGAGTGGGGCCGCTCTCCCACATATACCAGAGGTGGTAGGTTCAGGCCCAGCCCTGGCCAAAAACTGCAAAAAAAAAAAAATAATAATAATAATAATTCTCCATCCAAAAAATAAAAAAGGAAAAAAAAGCAAAATACTTAGAAAATGATAAAATACACATATCTAAAGAAAATTTAAATTATAAATTATAATTCAATATCATAAAATCATTCTAACATACATAGACATCATCAATATGTGACTGAGCAAGACATTTTGGATCATTTTACTTTCAGTTCACTTAGAACTGATGATAAAAATTTAAAACTCACAAAAAACATTGCCAGAGAAGGCAGAATTGGCAAAAAGTAAATAAAATATGTAAAAATCAAAGATTTGGAAAATGGACAAATTTAGAAATGCACATAAAACTTTGGGTTGCTTTCCAAATTAAAAAGTCTGCAAAAATGCATAAAAACTTGTTAAGATTACCAAAACTGCAGAAATGATGTACCAAGACACCTCACACATTAAAAAATGAAAAAAAAAAGTCTGGAAAAATTCATTTTTACTTAATCATTTTACCAATTTGTTATTTTACCCAACTGATTTTAAATTAATTCACATAAAGTCTTAATTTCCTACTTTGTAAGAGGAAAAGTGAAGATGAAAAATCATTGTTTATAATGTGACTGGCTCGAAATGGACACTCATTAAATCCTAGCTCTCTTTTTTAAAGGCTCAAAAAAATTTGATAGCATGCCAACAAAAGTATAACAATAAAGGTGTAACAAACTAAATATCCTTTAGGGTCTTTGAGGAATAGTTTCTACAAACTGTCGTTTATTCAGCATATCTTATGTTTGCAAACTTAAGGAAATAGTCGTCTTTGGCAAAAAGGGAAATACACATTTTGTTGATTCAGTTGTAAAGCTTGTTGACTTACTTGTCAATTTATGCAAAGACTCCTTAGCTCTCACTGGAGAAAGTGTAATTGAAGGCTCAGGAGCTTCAAGGCTGTTCTCCACGGCCTCTCCCTGGTCATCCGGCTGGTGGTGTGGTGACCAGAACTTGCACTGTGTTCTACAGAATCTGATATCACGGCAATAATCTCAGAATTTTGCGTTAGATTTCTATTCAGTGATACGTCGGCTACACCAGGTAATGATATATCACAAATTTTTCCTGTTTTTAAACAATTTTTAATTTTTGTACAGTTAATAATTATTTTATTTCCTGTTTCATAGAAGACTGTCACTCTCTGGGCCTGTTGCCTGGTGTCATCCTGGGAATTCCCTCTGCCCAGCTCCAGGCTCTTCTCGTGTCATTCGTTTTCTGGATTCCATTTCCCCTTGTCTTTTAGGATTTACTCCCTCACTTTGGTGACATGCATTCATTCTTTGACAATGTTTTCAGAAAAAAGTCCATGTGTAGAATATTTTTTTGACATGTGTATGCCTTAAATTAATTTTATTTTTTTTCTTGTATTTGTTTATGGTTTGCAAGATATGAGATTTTTTCCCCCAGCATTTCAGACCTCTAGTATTGGTATAGCAAATTGAATATTATTCTTTTTCCTTTGTATGTAACATTTCTCTTCTCTGGAAGCTGTTAGGATCTTCTCTTCATTGTTAGTATCCTGGCAAATTCATTGTTAGTATCCTGGAAAATTCATTGCAATATACTTTTTAGGGGTATATGCCCATGTATTTTTTGTTTGTTTTGTTAGGTACTCATTGGGCCTTTCAAATCTGGAGTCTGGGAAATTTTTCTTATATTATTTCTTTGAATTTTTTTTTTCTGTCATGTTCAATTATTCTCTCTCTGGAATTTCTATTTCTGACATCAGGCTTACTGAATAAATTATGTCATCTTTTCTGTTATATATTTTTTTGAGTTTTTTGTTCTACTCTTGAGGAGATGTTTTTGACTTAACATTTTAACTGTTTGCTAACTGACAGTATTTAACTTTTTAATATCCAAGAACTCTTTCTTATTCTCTGATTCCCCTTACGTAGCAACCTGTTCTTGCTTCATAGTTTCTTGGACATTTTGTTAGAAAATCTCTGAGTTGCCTTCTGTTTGTTTATTTGTTTTTGGTCTTTCTTGGTGCTTGTGGGAACCTTCCTCAAATGTCTAGTGATCCTTGGCTGATTTTTTGTATGTGAAGAGGAGGGTACTAAAAAGCTAATTGTACGTGTATATGGATGTTGCTTCTCTATGTCGGGATCTAGTTGCTAACTGTCTTTTGCATTAGTGACTCAAATGTCAGTATCTATAGATCTTTTTCATAGGTTGACACCTCTGAGAAAAATCCTCCAGTTTCCCAGCAGGGCTGCTGGTGTTCAGAGGTGGGTTCACTGTTTAGCGTGGTAGCTCGGTCCTCCTGAGTGTCTGCATCTTTGTTTCAAGAGTCCTTTGAGTTTGATTTCTCCACAGACCCTACCACCTATCTCCACTGGGGGAAAGTAGTAAAGTGGGAACCTGGAGTTAAAAGTGACTCTAACCCAGAAACCCAGACTTGAAATAATCTCCCATGCATCGCCCCACCCCCACCCCACCCTGCATTTTCAGCCTCCCTTCTCAGCCTTGCCTTGCCTTCTTGGTGTTTTCAAAGCCTGAGCATTTCCAGAGCTTCACAGGGAGACTTCTCTGGTTTCTCATCCACAGCACCACCTAGAGGCCTCATTTTGACCCTCTGCACCCTGTTGGGTCCCCCTCACCCCACCCCCCAACCCCCCCCACCCCCCTAACCCCCCACCCCACCCCCCCAACCTCCCCCACCCCCCTAACCCCCCACCCCCCGCTTTCTGCATTTGTGCATTACAAGACATGGCTGTAGATGTCTCCTGATGCTATTGAAGGTGGAGTTTATGTTTCAGTTTCTTATTCTACTCAGAGTTTAGGGTGATTTTTGAGAGAGTAAAGAAATAGAAATGTCTTTATCATCTTGAAACACGAAGACTGGTGTGAACTTTTACATCAAAATACATCAGGAATAAATGTTGCTGGATGGAGCTGGAACATATCCTACTTAGTAAAGTATCTCAAGAATGGAAGAAAAAATATCCAGTGTACTCATACTATTATGAAACCAATTTACAATCACTTGCACTTTCATATGAAGAATAGATCACAACTATGGCCCAGGATGAAGAAGGGAGGAGGGGGGGACTGGAGGGGAGAGGGAGGTCAGTTGGAGGAAGGGTGAATAGTGGGATCACACCTATGGTGAATAATGCGAGGGTACATGTCGGACTTGTTAAGTACAGAGTATAAATGTCTTAACATAATAATTAAGTAAACGAGATGAGGTATATATTAACCAGTGTGATGTAAATGCTCCTAATTCTATATGAAATCAGCATATTGTACTCCATAAATGCATTAATCTATACATGAAAAAAAAAAAGGCAAATGATCCTAGACAATAATTTAAGTCTATATGAAAAAAAAGGGAATCAATGTTGCTCTCTGCAGTTATACAGATTAATACCCAGACATTAAAGAAACCTGGAAAACTTCCTTTGGTGTTCATGTAATTTGGAACTTGTGCTAACTATTGGTTCTATTTTTATATGTCAGGGGTGTCCAACCTTTTTCTTTTTCCCTCTGCTTCACATTGGAAGAATAAGAGTTGTCTTGGGCTACACATTAATTATACAAATATTAATGAAAGCTAATTAACAAAAAAGGTCTGTGTATCCTTTTCGTGATATATATTTATCACCACAAATAAGCAAAAAAAAAAAAAAAAAAAAAAAAATCCTCACAAAATCAGCATGTACCTGCATGGGAGGAGCATTGGCCATGAGGGAAACCCTGGTCAAAGGACCTTCTACTGTGTAGGTTTCTCTCTTGGAGGTCAGTGCCTCTAGTGATAATTTACAAAAGTTAGCTCAATCATCTTTGCTTCCTTCTAATAAGTGGGTGTAAAAAATCGGCTTTATAGTTATTTCAAGCTATAAAGCCTAACTTTATACCCTATGAACTTTGGCAAGTTAAAACAATTTTACAACCTCAGTTTCCTCTCTCATTGGTTGGGCAAAATAGTATCAGAGGTATTTATGATATTAAATGAACTAAAACAAATTCATTCATTTAGTGAACAAGCATTTCTTGAACTCCTTTCAAGTGCCAGACGTAGTACTTGTTGAAGGGACGATGAATAAGCCAACAATCTCTAATAACCATTAAACAGAGGAAAGAGGCCCAGGAGCAGGGGATTAAGGGACCGTGATGGGACAGGGGGACGTGCTATGGGAGTGCAAGTTGTGAGCACCTATCCAAGCCCTGGAGCATGGGGGCATTTGAGGGTACCCACGAGGTGCTATTTGAGACTTGAGTCTCAGATCTTAAGAGAAGAGCAGGAGGTGAAGAGGATGTAAGAGAATATTCCATGTTATGGGAACAGCATAAACAGAGATTATAGAGGCCAGAATCAGCACTGATTGTACAGGATGGTGAACATGACTTCATGTCCATGAATTGCCTAACAAAGACTTTGACACTCCAGGAATGGTAGTCACATCCTTCCCTCCAGCTCCCACATGTGGTCTTCTTGAAAATCAAGGGGTTCTCAATTCTTCTGGGTAAGAGGTAGAGAAATCTGTTATTTGAGTCCAGTATAGTAACTGTGGGATGTACGAGCGTGTGTATGTCCACACTAGCTCAGGGACAGGTGTGCATGAGTGTGTGGGTGCAGGTGTGTGCGTGCAGGTGTGTGCTTGTGTGCTGTCATCTTTGGCTGGTTTTACATTGGGTTTCGTTAGAAACCCAGTTTCTTTCTCTTTTCAGTCTCAGTTTGACCCCTGCCATATATTAGATTAGGATATAATCTAATATGCGGGTCTATGTTATACACACAAAATATACTCAAATGTGGTTATTAGGTTACACTCTGTTGTATTTCTCTATGAACTCTCTGTATAATACTCTATGAAAATGGCTGTCATGTTCTATGAAAAGCCTCCTGCTCAGACTGATACCCCAAAGGAGATTTTTTTTCTCATCAGTGAGCCTGAATTCTCTGAACAGTATTCCTGCCAAGGGCGGAGATGGAATTGAGACACAATCCCTTCATGTGAGACATACAGGGAATTCTAACTCAATATTAAATCTCTGCTCCTGAGTTTAAATGGATTTTCTTAATTATATTGTTCACAAAAGGAGATGGCTTAATCATCTATGAGTTCTAAGTCTTCTGTCTTAGAATCAGAAATGAGCTGACATGGATGTCACAAAAGTTGTGGGTTTACTTATATTTTCCATGAAGATCATAATGGGAATTGGTCATGCTGGACTTAGCTTATTTTAGAATAATGGTGAAAATTTTCTCCCTTGAAGTACATATATTAATAAAATGATGATAATTGAGATTGGCCCACATCATGGTTATTCCCTTGGGAAGATAGACTCTGGTGCCAAGGCTGCCTTTTAGATCCTAAAGCATAGTCTACTGGATATTCTTCATTAATTTCCATCCTTGAAGGGGGTAAATTCCATTGTGGAAACCTCCCAAATCATTTCTTGTGAATGAAGCATGGAATATCATTTTAATTAACCCATGAAGTGTTATGAAGAGGTAATGAGAAGCATTTTCTTAGATGCCTTGCAAAAATAGTTCTAAAGCAGTGCTTCTCAACCTTCCTAATGCCGCAATGTATTTTCATTGTTCAAAAGGGGTCGTGACCCACAGGTTGAGAACTGCTGTTCTAAAGGTAGTTTAGAAAGGAGTTTCAGGAATGTTTTTTAGTTTTAAATGAATCACTTTTTAATTTATTAATTTGCTCATTTATTCATCAGATATGTATCAAGGGCCAATTATTATTATTCTGATATCATATTAGGTGCTTGGAATAAAAACAGACAACAACTCTGTCTGTTTATGAGAACGTAATTCAGTTCAGGAGGGGAGATGGAGAGACATAGAAGAAAAATATAAAATAAGGTATGATAAGTGCCAGGGGTCAGGTATGTGTCAGGTACACATACCTGTATCGTATTATATTTAATAGTGACCAGTTCCTGGGTTGTTAGGATGGACTGCACAGAGAAAAAAAGGATTTCCTTCCAAGCTGACTCCCCTGAAGAAAACTAGACTCTGTTGGGAATATCTAAGTTCTGCCATTTTAAAAAAGATAATGTCATAACTTTACAGATGAATTTATAGTGACATAATTTGTACTCGATATTTTAATTTTAACTGGTGTACTGATAGAAAGATTTCTGGAAAAATTAAAAAAGACAGTTGGCCAAGAGCTGTGGCTGATGCCTGTAATGCTAGCACTCTGAGAGGAAGAGGTGGTAGGATTGCTTGAGGTCAGACGTTCAAGAACAGCCAGAGCAAGAATGAGATCCTGATTGGATTAAAGATGGCGGCTGAGTAACAGCTTCCCTGCAACAGGGCACGGCAAGTTTGGGGAGACAAGACTCCAGACATCTCTGGCTGGTGGGATCTGCCTATGATCATCCCTTTGAGGATACAGGGAGCCAGCAAGGGTCTTCTGGACCCCAGAAGGAGGACAAAAACAGTGGAAAACTGGCAAGTGGCTGCGTGTGTTCGATCGACCTAATCACGCCAGCAACCGTGAGTACAAGCAGCAGTGAGACTGCAAACTGGAAAGGCCTTACCTGTGAACTTT
>CAUYPK010161207.1:0-31236 GCA_963574355.1 Loris lydekkerianus | reverse complement strand
TTCCCCATAGTCTTGTGGTACAGTTGGGTTATAGCCTTCACATGAAAGCTATAGTTTAGCTTCATAGTAGGGCTGAGTACATTGGATACTTTTTCTAGATTTTTTTCTCCTTTCACTATTCATAACTGATCAATGTTTTCATACCCTCCTTCTTCAACTAATACCGTCCTGGTTCCAGGTTGGAAATGTCTTCCAGAATATTCTACACAGATACCCACAGGAGGTGGCAGACATGTATAAAACTAAGTGCATGCCCTTCCTGACATCCCTCACCCCGAGCCCCCTGCACTGTACCCACACAATAGCCCCTTCCCTGCAACGCCCATCCTGGCAGTGGCACCGGCCAGCCACCCAATCCAGGGAGCTGCCCACTGTCCCCGAGCTCTGCTGATTATGCCTCCTATGCACCCCTCCAAGCCACTCTCCGTCCCTATTTTCACAACCATGGTACTGTCTCATGTGGAGTTCTCATGTGGATTTCACTAGACAATGTGCCAATCCAGTTCCATTAAATCTTAGACAATGAAAATACAAGGATTGACATGACAGAATCCTAGAGGGTCCCCAGTCTGCTACTCAATACTTGCATTTCTAGTTAACATCAAAGCAGGAGGCTCCCCCGAGTGCAGGCTTCCTCATCTCTGCATCCTGGCTGCTGGGTTTCCACTTGGCCTCGTCCTGGGCCAGTCTCACCTGAATCCCTGTGTTGCCCCTTCCTAGTGCACATTTCGGTGTGTGTTGCATTAGGCAAGCTCCTCCCTTAATCCTTCCAGCCAGAAGCTGAGTATTGCTAGATTGTCTTCTCTTATACTATTAGTTAACATGCAATAACTGTACATACCACAGAGTGATATTTCTGTACAATACACAGTGTATATTATCAAATCAGGATAATTCACATTATAAATATTCAAAATCAGATTTTTTTTTATGTTGTAAACATTTGAAATCCTCTCTTCTAGCTTTTAGAAAATATACAATAAAATCTAGTTTGCTGTATTCCCTGCACAATGCCATCGAGCACTAAACCTCCCCTGTCCAGCTGTAATTTTGTACCATTAACCAGCCTCTGGCCGTCCTCCCTTCACCCCATCATTTCCACTTCTAATAGCCACAATCCTGCTCTCTATTTCCAAGAGCTTGAAAATTCTTTTAGCTCACCCACATATGAGTTAGAACATAAAGTACTTATCTTCCCGCGCCTGACTTCTGTCCCTTAGCTATTTGTCTTGTCCATGCCCACGCTGAGCAGTGAATTCTTTGAAGGCAGGGACGCTGCTCCCCACTTCATGTGCCCAGGATACGGCTCAGTGCCCAGAATAGATCAGACGCTGCATAGATGTTTGATCAATGAATGAGTAAATTACTGAAGAGCTGGAATGTTCACCAATTATATGGTAGTGTAGATAATGGGTTTATTACTTAACCTCCACATGGCTAAGTTTCACTTTTAAATACATTTCTGCTTGTGCTCATTTGTACAAGAAAACAATGAAGACTTGTCCAGCCGCATGTGGAGCACAAATGCTGGAGAAGGCCGGCCACGGCGCTCCGGACAGAAGCATTTACCATTTTTTCGATAATGATTAAAAGTGATTAAAGCCTTGGATCTCCTGGGTTTCATCCTGGGGGAAGGGGGGGTGTACACACTGGCTGACCCACATGTGGTCCATGTGTACAGGCATCCCCTCCCTTTGCTCCCACAGACATGGCCATTTTTTATTTGATATTTTATTAATGCCCTGGGTGGGAGATTCACAAATACTTTGTTTCAATAATAGTGGCTAAAGAATGGGCTAAAAAAATAAGTTTCTCTTTAACATGATTTATTTCAGTCAGTCATAGATTCTTGTGAATTTTTGAAGTTTTGATTTGCTGCCCTGAAAAATAAATCCCGTAGCAGCCGGTGTGGCTGGGTGGGCTGGTGGGGGAGGGCGGGAGTCTGATCCCCCTTCATCTCCAGGTGACACAGTAAGGCTAGAATCCACGTCAGGGTTAGAAATCATCATTTAAGAACAGTGATTTTCATACTATTTTGAAAACCAAAATTCTATGCCTAGTGCCAGAATCAAACTTAAGATTCGAATTCAGTAGATTTGAGGCAGATTGTGTGCGCTGCATTTCTAACAAGCTCCCTGGTGATTCTGAAAGCTGCATGGACTATGCTGGGAGCTGTTTCAGAGACAATTGGAAAAAGAAAACAGTCACATCCTATCTCCACAGACGTAAGCACCATGTAAGGGTTTGTGCTCTACAAGTTGCCTATAAATCATCAGAATATTCTATGTGTAATTAGCTCTACTCACCATGCATTTCTTAAAGATGTATATTACTCATAAACAAAACAGCTCATACTTAACATGCAAAAAAAGTAGGCTATTTTTACCAAAATACCAGGGACAGGAAATCGCACATTCATTGATAATAAATGGAAAAATTGGGGTAACAAAACGTTAATTAATGAAATCTCGTCTCTAATAGGAGTTGTGACACTGCATTATTCCTCACCCCAGACTCTCTGAGGAAGTTGCCTGGCCTGGGATGAGCACGGAGGGACCCTAGCTCAGGAGGTACCAGTGCCTGCCTTCTTTAGATAGCATCTGGCAGGACCACCCCATCACCCCCACATTCCCGTCCACTGTGAGTTTGACAGGGAGCTCCAGGTCACCCCATGTTATCCATAGTCTTCTCCACACATTTCTACATATCCTCCGAGAAGAGTCATCTTCCAACTCTCCACCCCTAACAAATCCTTTGCACACTGGAAATGTCATCTTCTGTGGTTTGTAAAGCTGTCCTTGCAATAAATTTTAAATCTCCTGGTTCATAATTCTGAAAGCTGGTTGCCCACCAAGAAGCACTCCTAAGAGGAAAGACTCTCTTTCCCTCACACCCATCGCAGCTCATGGCTGGGAGGATGGGGCAGGGTCCTCCTGAATGCTGTAGGCTGGGTCCAGACCGCTCCTCCACCTCTGACTTTCCCTGCTTCTGTAAAACCAACACCGCTAAAATCCAGCACGGTTCTCCAAAACTTTCCCACACACCTCATGTTACCACACAGCGGGTGTTTTGCTTTTCATCTCTCTGGTGGGTCCTGCAGAGTGTTCTCTTCTCTGAGTGTCTGCGACCTCAGCTCTGAGCGTC
This sequence comes from Loris lydekkerianus, assembly GCA_963574355.1. NCBI lineage: Eukaryota > Metazoa > Chordata > Mammalia > Primates > Lorisidae > Loris > Loris lydekkerianus. The sequence goes on along the minus strand of CAUYPK010161207.1, from coordinate 28,092 downwards.
CTCTTCTCTGAGTGTCTGTGACATTGGTTCTGAGGGTCCTCTTCTCTAAGTGTCTGTGGCATCAGATCTGAGCGTCCTCTTCTCCGAGTGTTTGTGGCATCAGATCTGTGTGTCCTCTTCTCCGAGTGTCTGTGGCATCAGATCTGAGTGTCCTCCTCTGAGTGTCTGTGGCATCAGCTCTGAGCGTCCTCCTCTCCAAGTGTCTGTGGCATCACCTCTGAACATCCTCTTCTCTGAGTGTTTGTAGCATCAGATCTGAGTGTCCTCTTCTCTGAGTGTTTGTGGCATCATATCTGAGTGTCCTCTTCTCCAAGTGTCTGTGGCATCAGCTCTGAGTCTCCCCTTCTCCGAGTGTCTGTGGCATCACCTCTGAGCGTCCCCTTCTCCGAGTGTCTGTGGCATCAGCTCCTGTTGGGTTTTCAGCCTTCCTCTTACCCCTAAGGCCCCTTTTCATCTCTCAGTGGGGATGTTGAAGGGCCAATTACTGCCTAATCTTCCCTTCTCCCCTGTGATCTCATTCCCCCACTTCTAAGGCTTAAATAATCTGTGATTCTGACTCCACTTCACCCTCATAGAGGTTTTTCCTAGTAAGCCTCTTGCCTGCTGACTCCATGGTAGAGTCTGATTCTGGGAGAGCCTGAACTAACACAAAAGATGTGCAGGCTGTTTGACCTAAACTAAGACATGGCTTCTCAGAGCTCAACGAAATATCACTGAGGCCTTGGGGGAAGGTGGTTCTTAAGAGGAGGGTGACTGACCATTCTACATGGGGTGCTCTGGATGTAGGCTCTGTCCCTTGACTTAAACAATGGGACATGTCCTTTTTGACATGCTCTTGCACTCAGGGATAACCACATTCTCTTTCTTTGAGCATACAGACCTCAGTGAGCAGGTGCCACCCAAGAAAGAAAGAAATAATTTTGCCATATGCTGTGTTTTAAGACATTGGTGGGCATAACAATATTTTCACCTTAGAAAATGAAAAGTGACTGAAATGTGGGGTGTAGCACAGAGCACTCACTGGTGCTGCACTGGCCAGGGCCTGTCTCGGGTAGCTGGTGGCAGGTAGAATGGAGACTAATATTCTCAATGGGAAAATGAACACCTCAGATAAGACTAACAATTCCAACCTCTACTGCAGCAAATTCCTAAACTTTCACAAAGCCAACAGGTCCCTGGATCCCAGACCCAGTGGAATAATAAATTAGAATTTAATTCCTTTGGACTTAATAATTTGCAGGAGTTAAATGCTTGAAGCTTAACCCAAAGAAATTAACTTCCAAGGGGATTGAATCTTTGAACTTGAATAACTTTATAAAATTGCAATAATGGGAGGAGCTTATTATTCAAATTTAGAGTTAGAATTTTATCACAGAAATATTTCTTAACATTTTATTGTTGTAGTTTCTTGGTGTTGTAATTGGATCTCTTTACAGAATTACTGATGGACTATTTTGACAATATGGCTTTTGGAATGGGAAATAGAATAAGAGGTGACTTTTTAGTTTTGATCAGAAACTTTCTTTTTTTTTTTTTATTAAATCATAGCTGTGTACATGAATGTGGTCATGGAGCACCATACACTAGTTTCATAGACCGTTTGACACATTTTCATCACACTGGTTAACATAGCCTTCCTGGCATTTTCTTACTTATTGTGTTAAGACATTTACATTCCACATTTACTAAGTTTCACATATACCCTTGTAAGATGCACTGCAGGTGTAATCCCACCAATCCCCCTCCCTCTGCCCACCTCCCCCCTTCCTCCCCTCCCTTTCCCCTTTCCTCCTATTCTTAGGTTATAACTGGGTTATAGCTTTCATGTGAAAGCCATAAATTAGTTTCATAGTAGGGCTGAGTACATTGGATACTTTTATGTATGCTTCAAGTTATTTTAATTATTATACTCTTCAAACATATTTCAGGGTCTTTACAGGGCAAACCCATGCTTCCTGCTAGTGTTTCCAGGGGATGTCTAAATGGAATGTGTAAGGAGGCAGGCTCGTCACTGCTGGGCTTACGGATGTGAGCAGGATTGTGCTGACTGCTGCCGTCCCTTCAGTGAAGATATTCAGCCACACTCGGCGTCACCCCAGGCTTTTACTTTGACCCTAATGAGTTGAGAGAGCAGGCAGCTGGAGAACATTTCAGAAGAAGAGCAAATGTTTATTATTGAGCCTTGGCATTTGCTTTTATGTGAAGGTAGCCCTTCCAGGCTGGGCTTTATGGTTTATACCTGTAATCCCAGCAATGTGGGAGGTCAAGGTGGGAGGACCACTTGAGGTCAGAAGTTCTAGACCAGCCTGGGCAACACTGTCTATACAAAATATAAATAAATAAAATTAGCTGGGTGTGGTGGTGCACGCCTGTAGTCCCAGCTACTTAGGAGGCCAAGGTGGAAGGATCCCTGGAGCCCAGGGAGCAGGGAGCTGTGATAGCACCACTGCACTCTAGGCTGCATGAGACAGCAAGTTTCCATCTCTTTAAAAATAAATAAATAAATAAAGGATAGCTCTTTGGAGGAAAATTCCCAGTCTCTCTCCTACCCCTTCATAATTCCTCTACATGGGAAAATATAAGGAAGTTTTCTAACATGTGGGACCCATCATTGTCCTTTTTGCTCCTGACCTGCTGCCTGCGTGGAGCACCTTTCCTCCTCTGCTGCCCCTGCTCCACCTCCCCTCTGCACCATGAGGAGGGCTTTGGTATCTTGGCTCCACCCATACCAGGTGGGAATGTCTACCTGAGCCAGATGTCTGACATCAGCAACCCATTTTGCTGTCCCATCTGTGGTGCATTCTCTAGCATCACCCCCAGCCCCTTGGGGCGCTGGCTTGTGGAAGTGCATGTTCACAGTCTTCTTAGCTTAGTAGCAAGACACAGTCCTAGCTGTGCTCTTGAGTGGGAAGGTTGCAGAATTGGGCTATGATCTCAGGCCTCCAACATTGATGGATGGAATTTCCCACTCTCTCACTTCTATAAGCTTGTGCATATGCCACAGACTATAATTAATCTGAAATGAGCCCTTCACTGATGTGGGACAACACATCACTGTTCACGTCATGGAGAACATGGAGAATTACTAGCAATATTGAGTGAATTATTCTGAGGAACATCGTATCTTCACCATTATGCCGGAAAGCGTGAGCATCAGACACATATGGCCACATTTTCATATTTCATTTTATCTAAATAAAAATGATTTGAAGATCCCAGATGGCATCTAACATGAGAAGTGAAAAGGCTTTACAGTGCTGGTTTAAAATAAGACTTTGTCTCTTATATTATTTTGTTTATTTCTTTATATGACAGGCACAAGAAAGGCCCGAGTCACAGAGTCACAGCTTGCAAGAATTTTTATGGAATTTGGTTAATAAAGGAGTTTTTGTTTCACTGAATTGCAAGAAGCTATTTGGAGACAATTTTTGCTGTGGTATTATTAAAAGCCACTTGTGATCCAGCAAAGATCTGGCACTTGACAGCAGGTCAGGGTACCTGGAAGGCAGCCCCCCTGCCAGACGATCGCTTTGGTCTAGGTGCTATTGAAATATACGTAAGTGTCTGAATTTGCCTCAGCAATGTACAGACAAGATCATTTCCATAAATTTCCACAAATTGCCTATTTGCCAGAATTTTTTCTTGGTCATATCAGCAATGGCAATATAATACGCTCACTCTCGAGGCTCTAAACATCAAACAATATGGAGCTTCTGCTCCACCTGTTGGCATGAGTGATTATGATTCTTGAGTACCAATCTTGACACCCAGCCTCTCATGTCACTGGTTAGTTTTATAATCTTCAGAAGTATTGACATTTAATAATTTAACATAAATCCAGAATAAATCTCCCAGCTTTTCTCCTTAACTGACCCTCAGAAATTCCTACCAGGGATGTGACCATGGTCCTTTAGCAAGCACCATGCAGGACTGCTCGGGGGTATGTGGAACAGCCTTAGCCTCACACTAACTGAAGCCACCCTAGATCTTAGAGGCATCATCCCCAGGTGCAGAAAGACTGACTCCTGTGGTCCCCTAGCTCCAATGAGACGGGCATCTATGCTCTGGGTGTGGCCCAAGGCCCAGGGACCTCAGTGCTGTGACATCATCAGACAGAGCGTTTCCTTGAAATGAAGATTCAGCTCTTCCCACAACTCTCCAGATGATGCTCTTTAACCCACACATTGGACTAAGTTGAAACAGATGTCTTCTCCATCTTTATGAACCATGCTGTTTGTAGGAAGAAGAATCCATTTGAGGTGGGCCTGGTGGCTCACGCCTGTAATCCTAGCACTCTGGGACACCAAGGCAGGTGGATCCCTTAAGCTTAGGAGTTCAAGACCAGGCTGAGCAAGAGTGAGACCCTGTCTCTACTAAAAATAGGAAAAGTATCCAGATGTGGCAGTGGGCAACTATAGTCTCAGGCAATCAGGAGGCTGAGGCAGGAGGCTCACTTGAGCAACTTTGAGGTTGCTGTGAGCTATGATGATGCCCTGAAACTCTAGACAGGGCAACAGGGTGAGACTCTGTCTTTGGGGAAAAAAAAAAAAAAAGCATCTATTTGACATCCTAGAGTGTAGGCTTCTCCTTATGAAAAACATCTCTAAAGTAGAAAAACTGTAAGCAGAACTGCAGTTTTCACATATACACTTTCACAGGAGAAAAGTCTGGGCATAGATTGTATTTTCTTTAACTTAAAAAAATATACAATTGGAAGTAAGGGAAATTGAAAGGACTTTTATTAATTTCTGCTAATTAAAATGAAACGGATAATTTTTAAGGGGCGTTCCCTTGAATGACGGTTCCTCACACGTGCTTCCCCTCCACTGCAGCCCCCTGCGCCGTGCTCACATTGGGAATGGCACTAAGCCATAATAATTTAACATAAATCCAGAATAAATTCAGGTCAAAGGATTTGCTCTTATATTTATGCTCAGGTAGAAATGTTCTGAAACAAGCTTGTACACCAGCTTAGAATTTTATAGAGACTAACTAGAAATATAATAAAACGAGGCCGAGAAGAAGACTGCAACGCTTTCCCAGCAAGTCTAATTTGACTGTGTGTGTGGTCAGTCAGCTTGGTGGGTTACACTCTAAGGTTAAGGAGGCTCTGAAATTTGGATCCCACATGGATCAATTAACTTCTCAGAGATGCAAATTCTGGCGCCTGCCTCAGGAGCACCAAAATCCAGGTAGTTCTTCTGAGAGCTATTCCATTGCCACCTCGTTAATAAGGACCTAAGGCATGAGCTCTTTAATTGATATGTTAATAACATCCTATCTTTCTTATGTGGAAATTTTACTGGGCTCTTCACAATGAAACAAGTTTGCAGGATGAACAAGTGAGAGCCTGTCTTTCTGCCTTCTCTAACTTTGGTTTCCAAAGGGACTCTGGGGAAGGGTTGTGCGCGACACCCTGGGAAGCTCACAGTTTCCTTTCAACTAGACAAAGAAGGACAGGACTTTCTTTTTACTTTTTATTTCTATCTTTTTTTTTTTTTTTTTGACTAATCAAATCTTTATTCTTATGCTTTGGAACAAATAAGGCTATGTCATAGACAGCACCGTTTCTGTGGTCTGAAATTGCCCTCCTGAACAAAGAATGTTGTAGGGAGGGAAAAGTCCATCTAAGCATCTTGGTTCCATGACCTTTCCATTCTGAGTCTTGCTGAGAATTTATTTCAGTCCCTTAACTGCATGGCCAGATTCTGTCCTGCAGCCCTAATGGCCAGGGTGATGGGGATGGTCCCCTCAGTCTCAGTAATGGCCAGCCCAGCCCCTCCCAACAGCTCACTGGCTCTGCTCTGTTCACACATCCATGTTTTCCATTACAGATCCTTTGACATTTCACCTTAAAACACTATTTATTTTATGCTGTCTATAATATATACCAGATCTAGTCCTAATACTATTACTATTTTCTTAGTTAATCTATAAACTATATTTTAACTTTATTTTGTAGATGAAAATATTTAAGTACAAGAACACACAGAATTAATATTTGAACTTCATCAAATTGGTGATAGGTAGATGTGGATTTATAGAATTCTCCATATTTTCATGACTTGCTTTTATAAGTTCATTAATAATCTCCATTTGTTTTACAAATAAACAACAAATCTAATAGGAGTCCTGAGTTTTGTTTGTGATCACTATTAGTCTATATCTCTTTGTTTTGCTGTCAGCCTTTGTACGACTTGAATCATTGGCTAGACTCTAATTCATAATTAGTTCACTGTAAATTTAATAGTCACTCAACATAGGCCTTCTTTAGGATAAAAGAAGCAAATTGGTGTCTAAATTTAGCAAATAGAAGCTTATAAAAATATCGGTTAATGTCCTTGACTGTAGTAAGCATTTCTTCTTTGCACTGTTGATCAAATCACGCTGTACACCTCAAGCACATGCACATCCAGCAACAATGGAAAGATGAACATGTCCCTTGTGATAGCACCACTCCCGGGGGACTGCGTGTCCAGGGGGAATGTTGAGCATCACACTGTCTGAAGTCAGCGGACATCCTGCTCTGCATTGCGGACCTGCCAGGATAGACAAAGACCTCTGATTCTGTCTTGACCAGAGTATAAACCCTGCAACTTCTTTATGGGTTTGAAATATGCGGAACCTCATCTGGTAAGACAGGACATCAGATTATCGGAAGCTGTGTTAAACATTCCCAAGTAGTGTGGTGTTTACAATGCAAGGTATTGTGTCAACCTCCTCAGCCTGGTTCTGCCTCTTCTGGGACCACATGTGAACTTACAGAAAGTACGGAAGATACAGAATTACCAAATCCTAACCAAATACCATGCGAGAATATCAGACCAAAGTCCACAAGATTAATGACGGGCATTTCCTGCAGACAGGATTTCTCCTCTCTCTCTGGTCTAGTTTTATGGTCCGATGCTTTAAAGTCCATTGAATTGACTATTTAGAAGTAAATTTTGAACGATTTATTTATGTCATATTTTTGATATTCATTTGATCAGGCACAACAATCTGCAAATATTTTGTCCACTCAGTGAACAATTTACTGTAAAAGTTTCTAAACCCATTTAGTATAACATTTCCACTAGGGCTAGCCTTCCGCAGCCAGGTGGTTTGAGCCCCTGTGAGTTTGAAGGTACGAGAGGTGATAAAGATTAAATTTGCTGCACAGACCAAGAAATTTGGGGGTAAAAGTTAAAATGTACCTTCCTGCCTAGGGTAAGACCTCAGTGTCCAGGACAAGGACTTGGCAGGCTGGCCCTCGACAGGATGCTTTAACTCCACTATGTCTACCAGGCTTCGGAGGAATACTCAGTTAGCCTCTCTCCCGCTCTTTCCCTCTTTTCCCACTTCTTCATACGCTTCACGTTAGAAAAGAATCTAACCTAATGGCTGCCCGTGGGAAACACATTTATTGACAAAGCACATTGACTGGAAATATAATCTGATACATGCTTAAATGGAAATAGTAGGAATGAGTGTCTATATATCCCAAGAATTGTATCCTAGCCAAGCTGATTTGCTCTGAGATCTGTGCTGCTGAACATTAAAATAAGTGAGTATTCATGTAAAATAGAACCAGCATGATAATTTAATATTTCTATTCCTGTGCTGCTTAATTCTTATCTCCCGTACACCTATTGCAATTGTGAGGCAGAATTACCTGATACGATTCGGACTGTCTGCATCTATTTTCCTTTGTCCCCAAAAGGCTGTCTGACAAAATCTGAGTATGTATTTCTGGCAGAACAAATATATTTTCTTTTTTTCTTTTTCTTTTTTCTTTTTTTTTTTCTTTTTTTAGAGACAAGTCTCACTTTGTCACCCTCAGTAGAGTGCTGTGATATCACAGCTCACAGCAACCTCCAGCTCTTGGGCTTAGGCAATTCTCTTGCCTCACCCTCCCAAGTAGCAAACAGATTTTTTTTCTTTCTTAGCAGGGGGCTTTATGTAATTTAAGTACATCATCAGAGAACATAGGAATACATTAAATACATAGAAAATAACCTTCTTACTTAGGAACAACTGAATTTCCACCATGAAAATATGTTAAATCTCTACCATAAAATAGTCTTAACATGGGACATAGAAAAATATTAATATTTCTACCAAAGCACAATCTTGTGTTTATTAGATTATAATATTGGTCCTGATTTTTCTCCAAATAATTTACCATTAAAGCAAGTAAATCAGGCCTATGGCTTGTTCTTTGTATTACCTGTGACCAACCTCTCCTTCTTTCTAACTCTCTGTTTTGTATGAGTGCTGACACCCCAAAGAACATTCTACACTCCGACTTTAAATAGTTGATTTTCTAGGCTGCTGGAGCTCTATTTATAACCTAGCCTTTAGGTTCCATGATGCTGCAGTGGGGAGAGACCTGTGACATCCCCCCACTCCCGTATTTATCAGACAAGGAAGAGAAACTAAAGGGAGCAAAAGAGCTGCCTCGAGCAGAAGCACAGCAGTGATGGAGCCACAGATTCTTTCTCCAGGCTCCTTCCTTACGGCTGTTCCCTCTGCCACGCTCTCCTGGAGGCCACGGACCTGAGGGAGGCCCTCTGGGACCTCTGAGGCTACGGTCAGCACCTGGGCCTGGGGCTGACCGTGTCCACGATGCCCAGACTCAGCTGGTCCTGTCCTCTCATCTCCCCAGGCCTCCCGCCAGTGGCCGGCTCACCACCATGCCCAGGGCACCTGCTGAGGGACACTCACAGGACCACCCTGCTGATAACCGCACAACTTCATCTGTCCCTCGCAGGAACCCGTTCTCAACTGTCCTCTGCTGAGCGGGTGGGAGAGGCGGAACAGCGGCACTCACCAGCTCCTCCTATCTCAGGGTGACACCGGCAGGTGCTGAGACAGGCTCTGTGGGTACGGCAATGCTGTGACTGACAGTCCTTGCCCTCACAGTGCCGGGAAGGGCATAGCTCACACACTCATGAGCAGAAGACAAACAGCGTATCTGCAGATGTGGAATGTTTTCTGAAGGAGAAAAGAAAGGAGAGAGGAGAGGAGAGGAGAGGAGAGGAGAGGAGAGGAGAGGAGAGGAGAGGAGAGGAGAGGAGAGGAGAGACAGGACTAATTCCATAGACCTTAGCTATGAGGCAGTGACATTTGAGCTAACACCTGAGGGACTAAGTCAGCTGAGAAAGTTGAGGGGAAAACCTTCAGTCCTGGAACAGAAAATGTAAGCTTGAATATGTCAATTGCATTGTGGCTGATCCTGCCCCAGGGAATTAAAACCATGACACACATACCTAAGAAATGAACTCACCCCCAAACACATTCTTGGAGCAGAGGTCCCCAATTATTTTGGCACCATGTACCAGTTTCAGGGAAAATAAGTTTTCCACGGAGCAGGGTGGGGGAAGTGCTGGTCTGGGGATGATTTAAGTGCATTACCTTTATTGAGCACTTTATTTCTATTATTGCTACTTTGTAACATATAATGAAAGAATTATACAGCTCCTCATAATGCAGACTTAGCGGGAGCCCTGAGCTTGTTTTCCTGCAACTAATGGTCCCAGCATCAGCACTGCTGCCTCAGGTCACCAGACATTAGATTCCCAAAAGGAACACACAACCTAGATCCCTGGCATGTGAAGCTTACAGGGGGCTCCCACTCCCATGAGAATCTAGTGTCACTCCTGATCAGGCAGGAGGTGGAGCTCAGGAAGTGAGAACAAGGGGCAGCAGCTGTAAATACAGAGGAAGCTTGGTTTGCTCACCCACTGATCACCTCCTACAGCACAGTTCCCGAGGGACCACAAAGCAATACTGGTCCTCGGCCCAGGGGTGGAGGACCACAGCTCTGGAGGTCTGGGCAGGCCCTTTACAGGCACAGTCAGTGAAAATTACCAGCACTTGAAAAGTTATGATGCCAACAGCGAAATGCCTGACAGTTTTGCACTAAAAAATCAGTGAGAAATATGTTATCTTCAGAGGATTATTTAAAAAGCCCTGATCTTGGAGTCTTAAAGTGCATTCTCAGCTGGGCTGTGGCACTTGCAAACCTGGTGACATGGAGATTCTGAGGAGGGGCCTTGGGGTGCAAACGAAGAGGTTGCTCTATCCATCTCCCAGGGCTGCTCTGGAGCTAACACTCTGTGCTTCTGGACCCTCCAGGGATGACCACTGGATGGGCAAGAAAAATCTGTTCCGTGAAGCCATCCAGGCAGTCATGGGACACCTGCACTTCAAAAAATCGAGCTGTCCACCCCTCTCCAGGGCACAAAGAATCTTCTTCCCTGTTTCTAGAAACCAGAGCCAGGAAGCCTGGCCCTGCTGGGCCCAGAGGCCACTAAACCATCGGTTCCCTGGTACCCACCACTTACTTGCACCTGCACAATGATTTTGCCCCATATGAAACTCAGAGCAAGTGACCCTCTGCTGAAAACAAGCTCGTTCTGTGCCGGTGTGAAGGAACACTCACCTGCGACCATCAAGGCTGCTATAGCAACATGGGCTGGTCTTGATACTCCGTGTGGTGGCTGCGGTTTAAATATTGTATATCCTTACAAAATGTCCCTGGTATAACCCTCTCATCTGCGCTCACAACTACTGAACTACTTTCCCAAGGTACTTGGAAATAAGTCTCAGTACCTTAAAGCTTTACTTTACATAAATCATTTTTGACATAAGCTTGAAGAAACGGATCACCTCTGAGATGCCGGCATTAGCAATGTCGGCTTATTTATTAACATTATTCTTTTAGGCCACTGTGCCCAACATAATTGGATTCACACAATCACCAACAGTTTCATAATGACTGAGGATATATTTATTATAACTATTTTATATGTATATATGTTTGATACATATGACTTGATCTATTCTGAAACTGCTAACTTATTAGTGTGCATTATTTAAGGAGGTGCATAATATAATATCAATTGTCCTAAAACTGATGAAGTTTAAATAACTTACCACGATTCTCCAGGGTAGGATCACGCTTTTCCTTTTGTAAGTAAATCATAAGTAAATACTTTGAAAATATAAAAATATCCTGATCTTCATGAAACTTTTATCTACTTATTCGTTTTGACATCCATTCATGACTTTCTAATTCTGTGATTCTTTCTGTATATATTAGTAGGCATTATAATAAAGAGAGAGCTTTTAATCATCCTATTTATGTTTGCTATGTCAGGGAAGAGCCATGGTTCTGATCTTATCCAGTGAGTCATTATCCGTTCTGATAAATATACATTGTGTTGTTCAAATTTTCAAATTGGCCGCATGGAAGCTCTTCAATGTAGGTCACAGCTCCCCTTGAAATGTTTCTATGACCCTGGAAGTATTTTTAACTTTTTGGTGCAAAAAGATATTCTAGACCCCTCTTGTGTTTTCCATGACCATTCACTGAAATCAGTGAATTTTCCAAGGGGCCTAAATTTTTTAATAGAGAATATTATTTAGAAACCAATATCTTGATGCTAAAGTGTATTTGATTCTTCACCAAGTTCATATTTAAAAAAACAGGGACTCAGTCTAATGAGTTTTGAAAAGATTCACTGTGGTGAGGGCAGTTAAAATTGAAACTTAATATTTCAAAAGACCTAGTTTGTGATGTTGTAGTCATATAATACCTTCCCAAACATTTCTATGCAAAATAAATGGGCTTGCCTTTCCACTTCAAAACTGCTTGGTTTTAATACTAATGACTTATGTTTCTGCATCACTTATTTCGAACTTAGGTATGAGTAGGAGACTGAATAAATTGGCCAAAGTATTATGTGTGGCCCATGGAAAATTCACATTCTGTTGAATGATACCACCAGCTTTCTTTAAAGCTGCACGTAAGTCATTTCACATAATTACATTTTATTGTTCTATTCCTATGACTACTTGAAATAAAATTATTTCTGTAGGAATTATACTTTCTCTTCATGGCTTAAGTTTTCTATAAGATTAAGTATGAACTTTGAGACTTCTTGCATTTGCTGTCAAGAGTAAAACACTAACAGAATCACAGTAAGTCTTTCTAAGTAAGTGATTCCCAGTCTTCCTGTACGTGAAGGTGCAGCTATCATGTTTAATATTTTCTTCTCTTCAGTTATGAGATCATCTGTTCTGAGATTAGCCGTTAAAGATCATAGCCACCAAATGGGATTCCTAATAAAATCTCCTTATTTTAGTGGGATTCTAATAGCAGGCTTCTATTGCCTTGAATCTTTACAGTATTATTTGGCGGAAATTTTGCTATAATCTTTACTGATGATTCAGGTTGTAGCTGTCACTTTTTGTCTCACATGTGCCAAATGCTTTACATATTTTTATCTCCATTATGAGGTTGTTTTATTCTTTCCATTTCAGTCACTAGAGAAATCAGTGAGAGCCAGCATCTCTCAAGGTCATAGTTTAGAACTAGATCTCCTGATTCCCGCCTGCCCACGGCCTTGCCCACAACGGCTTCATTTCCTAGTACTGCTCAGCATTCAGGCTGGGTAGTCTCCTTTCTGACCCTCTGTCAAATAATTAATAACTCTTCAACCAAAACATATCCTTTCCTAGGGGGTTCATTTACTTAAAGTCACATTCTGCAAATTATTTCATCAGCTCAACACTAGGAAGGGGCACGGAGACACCAAGCTTCCGAAATGCAGTGAATGTTTCTATTCATTGGCAGGGATAGGTGTTGATTATTGGACCAAAAACGCAAGCACAAATAACATATCCCACTTGAAATAATGTGAGCATGATCATGCAAATCCACTATCTAGAGAACTCAACCCCCTAAAGGTCTAATTATTTAAGTATAATGAAGTATAGACTGGGAAAGAGGAAGCTGGAAACAGCTTCTATACTTTAGGGAACTGGGGCTGTGAGGAAATACACAAATCCAAAGAAATACTATTTTAGTAAAAGGATCAAAATATATGTCTGCAAATGGAATATTAAAATTGCTTTGGAGTATCAAGTGTCCTTTTAAGGAATCACTGAGAGGAAAAAAAAATATTCATTAGATGAATTATATTAATGGATTTTCCAATTTTGAAATATCTCTGCGTCGCAAACGTAATTCTCATTTATTCCATTATACTTTCAAATATTTTATTTATAAATCTATGTTCACAAGTGATATTGATAAGATTTTCTATTTTTCTACAATTATTAAGAAATGATTCAGGTTATCACACAATTGACTGTGTGCACACATTTAGTATATGTCCGTAGAAGTAATTTAATATATATCCTTATAAAATCTACTTCTTACAGATTTTCAAACTCATTGCAAAATAACTACATTCCCTTCTTTTGAAGCATATTTTTAATTACATTGTTCCAATCTTTTGGGGGGCATATTAGTATGAAGGTACATATGATTGCATTATTTGTGTTTGTGGAGTAAGTTCAAAGTCTGAGTGAGTTGCATCCTTCACGCAGGAAGTGTGCCATATGCCCCAATAAATATTGTACCCCATAGGTGGGAACTCTCCTCCCACCCTTCTTGAATTTTGGAGAATATTCTCCAAGATAAAGTATCTCAAGAGTGGAAAAACAAAGGTCCCATGTACTCAGTTCTAATCTGAAGCTAGTACATTTACAACTATAGGCTCACACAAGGGAAAAACACAATTAAATTGGAATCATTTTTAATTGTATTGTTTTTTCTCTTTTTCTTCTGCCACTTGACTGAGGAAGATCTGCTTACTTCCTCTGATCCTTAGCATCCTCCACCGTAAAATGGAATTGGGAACAGCTGCCTATAAGGAGGCTGAGATTTAACACACAAGCCTACAGCACCGTGCCCTGCAGGCAGCAGCTGGGTGTAACGGCCACTCCAACATCTCTTTCCTCTCGGGCTCTGGCCAGTTCTGTGTCTTCAAAGGTCTTAGTGTAGCATATGTCCTGTGTTGGCAACAGCAGGGCTGTCTGGGCGGGGACAGTGCAGGGCCTGTCACGGAGTGACACAGGGTCCTCTCTTGTCTCTCCTGCTCTTCTGTGGGTCACTCTCCAGGATGGATCAGGGCCCAGTCACTCCTTTACCCTCAAACACCATGATCAGGCCTGATTTGAGCCTGGGTCTTTTCCTACCTGGTTTGCTCAGGACAGCACTCCCGGCTTTGTTCCAGCCCCTCAATGCGCCTGGGAAGATCACCGGAGACCCAGCAGCAGCCACACCTGAGTCATGACTCCAACGGTGGACGGAGCTGCCACCTGGAGCTTTGCGGGATTTGAGAATTTAGATCTTTGGGATTACTGCAGCAGCTTACTGAATTTATATAGGATTTTACATCTTTTTTTTCTAGATGCAAATGGTCTTTTTAATAGAAATTTGGCTTACACATTTCAATAATACATGTATTTACCATGACTTTGAAAACAGCAAATTTCTTTAAAATAGATCAAATCTGCAGGAGTAAAATGGAGACAACCAGAGAAGTGTGAAGGGGGTTAACCTATTGTTAGCTACAATTTTTTTTAATTCTTCACCCAACACCAAAAAGCTCTCTGCAGGGATCCATACATTTTATTTTGTAGTCACTTACGTGCTCTTTAAACTTGTATCTTCCTTCATGCTGCCCTATTCCTGTTGACTGAACTTGAACAGCAAGGAGGCACTCCTGACTCTGAGTCTCCTGCTCTGCGCAGCTCACTTTCCCCCTCCATGGGCCCCCTTCTTTGATTTTATTTGTCTTCACATTTGGTGGTATGGAAAAGCCCTGACTCCTGATTGCAGGCACACCTGAGACATGGCTGCTCATTCCTAGTCCCTAATCCTCCAGCAAATTATTTAAATTCTCAGAGCTTCTGTTTCTGTAGTTTTGTAATAATACAAATAATTGATTATACTCTATCTTCATTCAACAGATATGATTCCTATCTTGAAGGTGAGACATCCATGCCCCAGAGAGAGGGGACTGTCTGCCCAAGCCAGCCTGGGGCTGAACCCAGGTCCTCCTCATCCTAAGCTGGAGTATACCAGGAACTGCCACTGTCCCTTCCTTAGACACAGCAAACTAGGAGCTGCCCCTCTGCTCCCTATGGAAAGTTTAATGTGTGCAATGTAGTGGGCAATCCTTGGGCATTGTTCATATTTTATAGAACAATAGTAACAAATTTGGGTGGTTCCTCTTGAGAGCCTGAATAAACAGGGACAATGATCAGACCAGGGGTGACAATGGAATTGTCTGACCCACAGTCTCTGCAGAATTCAGCCCATAATGGTCAGGATTGGTCAAAAACTGATAGCTTCCCTAGTTTTTTCCTCCCCCATTGCAAATCAGGACCAACCAGAGGGAGCCAAATATGCTCCTTTCGGCAATCCCATGGGATGTGCGTTTCCAGAGAGCCTCCTGCCGCTGCCTGGCCCGCGTGCTCCACTCACGCTGTCAGAATGGGGATCCTCCCTGCTGTCAGAATGAAGCCATTACTCTTCCTGTCTGTTCTAGTCTCTACCAAGCAAAAGCGACGGTGACTACTCCCTTCCCCTATCAAAGGCTGAGTAGTAGGCCTGGCCAGTTCCCATTTGGGTGGCCTTTGTTTATTTCCACATTCTTGACAAACAAAATACAAGGCTTGCAGGATGAGTCTTCCTCAGCTGACCTACCCCACAATGACACAGCCGATCAGACATTGGGTGGCAGTTCTCTCCACAAGCAGGGCAGGGTTGCACCCTAGCAGGTAAGTACAATTGTTCCCTGAGAACCCAACCTTCAGGAGCTAACGCTTTCCTATAATGTAAGTGAATAAATGCTTCCCACTTTCACTGAATGCAGGTGTGCAGCAGCACATGCATTGGAAATCATGTTCAGATTCCTGAAATCCTGAAAGGCTTCACAGCACAGCTGCCCCATCTGCGGGCCTTACAATGTGTCCTGCACGGCTCTCGGTGGCTCTGACCCTTCACAGCCCTCATCTCTCACCATGTTAGCAACAGGTTATCCTGCACTGTTCACAGTCAACTTGCACTGTGAACGAATGGATTTCTGCCTGACCTTTGTCACTAATGCCATGCTAAAAATCTCTCCACAAGCTTAAAAGAAAGTGAGAAAAATTATCATTTTCAATAATAAAAAGGTAAGAAGCAAAATATCAACTTGGCCCCCTTTCTCACTCACCCTGGAAAGGGTAAGAGATGGCAGCTGGGGTGAGCCTGGATGAGGGCCTGGGACTCTTGACCAGGGAATCTTCAGGTTTGAGAATAAATGGTTTATGTGTACACACACAAATATATGTGTACATATGCATATTTGTGTCATATTGTTGTTACAAACTGTAAGAGGCACCTACCATGTTATGCACAAGTAAGGTAAAGCCTTTTCTTTGATTCCGCAGGCAGCTCTCAAGGGTCCAGGGGTGCTCATGTGTTGGGGATATGGACCCCTGAAGTCTTCCCCTTCCTCTTCCCCACATGGGCAGCCTCTCTGGCTCCCAGCTGGTCATAGATGCCTCAGTCCCCTCTCCTGCTGCTCCTCAGAGGTCTCCTTCACTCCTCTGTGGGATCTCAGGGTCACCCCTCATGTGCTCTCTCTACAGGGAGATCATCTGCTCGTTATTTTGGCTCTTCCATGGAAGAGAACACCCAATGCCACCACCCAGCTTTTCCACAGCCCCCCAAAGCTGAACTCTTACAGTTTTGTTTGCCAGTCATACCTCAATAAAGGTGAATGTTTTAAATAAGTAAATATGTGGCAAAAGGAAATTTTAATGAGTTGATTAATGTGTGTGATTAATGAGTTCAATATCTTGATAGTAAAGATAGTTTCACAGATGTACACATGTAGCAAGCTTACCAAGTTATATATTCCATTTTGTTCAATTTATTGTATGCCAATCACACCTCAATAAAGTTGTAAAAAATTAACCAGATATCCCAATGTTCAGCATTCAAAGAACACCTCCTAGACCGCGTCTTGTACCTAGAAATGGCACCAATTAGATTTGTCAGCAAGGTTTCCCACTTCTGTTGTTTGGGTTTGGGGAATGTGAGTACATTTTACACAGGCCAATCCCCCTTTCCCACCAAAAAGCCAAGGCAGGCACTCCAGACTTCTCTGCCTGATAAGAAAAAGTGGGATGATGAACAACACAAAATTGGGCAGCATGCCCTAATTTCTTTAAACTTCACTGAACAAATGATCATAATTCAAAATAAGTGTACAGATCCAGCAATTATCTATGACATTTCCTGTGGGCTAAGTAGGTATCCAGCCCATTAGTAGGTCCAAAGGAGATACAACACGAACGTGAGACACAGTATCTCGTCTTGCAGGATAGCCACTGCACAGAGATTTGCGGATCACCAATCCTGCCTGGCAAGGTCTTTTCCGCAGATGTAATGGCAAATCTAAAACACAGTTGCTTTTCTGAACACTGCACACTACTCAGAAGCGTTGGCAGAGACACACTTGGTAGCAGACGTGGCCCCTAAAGGGCTGATCTTGCTTTCTTACCAGAGATGCTTAGAAGGATGTTTGAAGTGCAAAACTCTTCATAGGTGCGGAGTGTTTCCCAGAGATGTGGATTTACGATGATCTGAGCTGGGAAGGGACTGTTATGCAAGCTGAAGTCTTCAGCCCCTCTGTTCATCAAGGAACCATTTCAGTGGGCCAGAAGATTAAAGGCGGAAATTCTAAATCACTGCTTCAGTTTAAGTTACTTTGAAATCTCCTGTAGGTCTCCAAAGACAGAAATCTGCATCCTCTACTGCTGGGTAGACTTAAGCCTGTATTTCTTGATGGTAATTGTTCTTGAGCTTTGCAGAGCAGCTTTGTGGAATTACATCTTTCTTTCAAATGCATGATGTATTTGATCTTAGGAAATCTTAGGTTCCAACAGGTAAATCTGGGATGTCTGTATTTTAAATTATGTTAAAAGCAAAGTCCCACCTATCCTCCAAGGCTTTCTATTTAATTCCAAGCATCATCATGTTTAATTGGAAAAAAATTTTAAAGATAAATCAAATAGTGTGAGGCTTAAGAGATTTCGGCATTGTAAGAGGTTGTATTTCCATTTTGCATTGATTCTTTTCTTTTTCCACAAGGGTATGAGAACTTGCAGACCACAAATGAACCCACCATTCGCCATGTGCTCTCATTATTTATTATTAATACTTGCTCTGGGGTCTTGTAGACTAATCAAAAATTTCCTTAAGGTCTATTATAAGTAAAGGGAGATTTCCATCTTTCCCAACTCATTGGATGCAAATACATTAAATTAGAAGCTTTGAAAAAATCAAGGACACAAGATCAGCTACTGTCCCTTTCACTGAACAAATTAAAATGCAGCAAGTAGAGATGTTCTGTGACATTAGGATATTATACCCCCTTCCTATTTTTCTTTTATCCTTTTACCATAATCCAGGCTCTAAAACCCATATTAAAACTTAAAGATCATCTTGTTCAACCCTTTCCATTAGAAAAGAAAGACATTAGGTTTATCTGGAGTAAAGTAACTTTCTTCCAATGATAAAATCGGTGTGTGTGTACATATTCACATAACGTATGTATGTATACACAGAGACACAATGTGCATGCATATGCCACATATTCCATATACACACGTTTATAGGTATATGTGTACATATGTGTGTGTGTGTGTGTGTGTGTGTGTATGTACGTATATGGTGCTAAATAATCCTACATCCGTTTGATGTGACCTATAGTATAAAGCACAGGATAATGAAATTTGTTTTCTAAGAAGGAATAAGAAAAAACTTATTTTAAGATTACTATGAGAAAAATTAATATTTTCATATCTCTAACTACACTAAAGTGTAATTAAATCCACACTTTCAAAAAGTTAATAGAATTTAACATTAACTAGTATCAAATCTGAGGTGCCAAACCCAGGCCGACTTTTCCTCCAAGTCAGTTAGTCTGTAGATAGCCTTTTCACAGAGTTGGGGCATGGGAGACAGAAGGATGCCAACCTGCCCTTCCTGATCAGAATGGTAATACTGCCCCATAACGTCATTACACACACCACCTGCTCAAAGCATGCAGACAGGGCTGTTCAATAATGGCTTTTGCCTATGGCATTTGATGACCACGGTCTGCTCTTGCATGGACCCTGGGGGAGGAGCCATCGAGGGCTCGTTTCCTCCAACCCTGACCAGGGCACAGTGACAGCCTGTTGGCAGACGCCCCAGGGTACACAGAGCTCCGTACATTTTGATCTTCTCATCCAAACTGTGAACACAATTTTTTTCCCCATCAAAGCACGTGCTAGATGCCAGCTGTATCTAAAT
This sequence comes from Loris lydekkerianus, assembly GCA_963574355.1. Classification (NCBI taxonomy): domain Eukaryota; kingdom Metazoa; phylum Chordata; class Mammalia; order Primates; family Lorisidae; genus Loris; species Loris lydekkerianus. Next base: position 8,906 of record CAUYPK010161207.1, on the reverse strand, counting down.
CTGTTTTAGAGGGGCATATCTCCTCCGTGTCTGCCTGTTGTTTCTCCTGGCCCAGCATCTTGCACGCAGCCTGGTCTCTAACAGGCTCTCAGCATGGGGCACATCTCACAGATAATTGTGGATTTCGCTCAGACCCCTGCAAAAAAGTGCATATCACAACAAAGCGAGTCACACAATTTTTTGACTTTTAACATATAAAAGTTATGTTTACACTATATTCTAGTCTATTTAAATGCACAATAGCATGAATGAAAAACAAAGTACATGCCTTAATTAAAAAATACTTGGTTGCTAAAAAATCTAACAGACACCCAAGCCTTCAGCAACTCATAACCTTTGGTGGTGGCCAGTCTTGCCTTGACATTGATTGCTGCCTACTCATCAGGGTGGTGAAATTTAGGATCAGGGTTAGAAAATTTCTTAAAATATACAACAGCAATGAAATTTTCCCCATTGATGAACTTCTCCTTTTGTGGACAATTTTTTGTAGCATGCAATGCTGTTAAAATAGCATTTTACCCACAGTAGAACTTTTAAAATTGGAGATAATCCTCTTGAACCCAGCTGCTTTGTGAGATCACACAGGATTTGACTTTACACACCTGGCCTATTTCGCTCAATGTCGTCTAGGTTCATTTATGTAGTCCCAAGTGACAGCGCTGGGACTACATGCTGAATAGCATTCCAGCGTGTATACGTATCACATCATCTCCATCCATTCATCCATTGACAGACACTTGGACGTCTTCAATATCATGGCCACTGTGAATAGCATGGCCATAAACCTTAGGCTGAAGATACGTCTTTTTAATATATTGATTTAATGTTTCATGGTTATATACCCAGAGGTGGCATCAGTGAATTTCGTAGCAGGTCTACATTTTGCTTTTCGAGGAGCCTCCATACTGCTTTGCATAATAGTTATATTAATTTATATCCCACCAGCACAACGCTCTTTTTATATGTTTTTTCAACTATTTCACTAAACATTTTTTAAATGTATGAACATTTTATGTTTTTTATTAATATTTTCTAAATAATGTCTACAGTTTCATACTTGCTGCAGATATTTTTAAGGTTTAATTCTACTTTGTTAAAATGAGTAAGCAGCATTGTTTTTCACTCTGTGTTTAGAAAATCTAGCACAGGAAGGCGCTGGGGTCTGTGCTTGTTGTCTCAGTTCCTCTGTTTCTTACACACGTGAAGTTTGATTTTGTCTGAACCTCCATATTTTAATCTGTCAGTTGAGTATTTTCAAGATATCCAACAAATACCCTGGAAATGCAGGACATGGAAAGTCTGAATTGCTTCCCCTTTATCCGTTATTTTCAAAGAAATGTCAACTTCCTTTGTAGTAGTAAAATTTGTAAGTGTGGACATGCTTACCTTTTATATTTTTTCTTTTTTTAACAGCTTACCAAAGATACAATTCACGTGCCGTAAAATTCATTCATTAAACGTGCACAATCGAAATATTTTTGGTACTCAGAGATGTACGACTGTCTTCTCAGCCAAATCTTTGGTCATCTGAAAAAGAAACCACATAGCCTCCATTTATTGCCCCTGCAACTCCCTATTTCCTCAATTTCTAAGCAAAATATTTTCTTTAAACTCATAATTATTTAGGAGTGTTTTTTAACATGTGATATTTGGGAGTTTCCCAAATATCTTTCTATTTATTCAACTTTGCTCCATTGTTACCAGAAAACACACTCTGTACAATTACACACTTTAAATTTTTGAGATTTTTACGGCCTGGAATATATTTTACCTGGGAAGGCATTCCATGTGTCCTGAAGAGGAATGTGTGTTCGCTGCAGCTTGGTGGATTGTTCTACACCATGTCTGTTGGGTCTGGTTCCTTTACAGTGTTTTGCAAGTGCTGTTTCCTTGTGGATATTCTGCCTCGTCGTTCTACCCGTTATTGAAAGTAGCGTCTTCACGTATCCATTGTCAGGGTTAAATTGTGTACGTACTCGCGCTCTCCTTAGCTTCATCTTCCTGTCCTTTGGTGCTTGGGTTTGATGCACATGTAAAGTACACTCTATAATTGGCGTGTGTTGCTGATGGGTTGAATCTTCGATAATTATAAAATTCTTCTTTTATCTCCAGTAGCATTTTTATAGTCTATCTTGTGTAATTGTTGTGTGGTGACTCCAGCTTTCTTATGGTTGAAGTTTACATGATCTGTTGTTGTCCATTCTTTCATTTTTTTATCTATATGTATCTTTAAATCAAAAATGTTATCTCCTATTGACAGCATATAGTAGAATATTGTTTACAATCCAGTTGTATCACTTCATTCACTCATCTCTAATGTTCTCATCTGTGTTGGATTTATACTTTCCCTTTTATGTTATTTAACTATTCACCTTCCTTGATCTAGGTTCCTATAATTATATTTTCCCATTGTTCTTATAAATGTGTTTTCCTAATATATTATGACATTATGGCATATACATATGTATATATGTTATGTAAGACATATTATGCTTTAAGCCTCCATATTATTTTAAGTGTCTTACTAGTCACTCTGAAAAATATCAACTTCAAAAATTAACATTGTAAAATATGTGATTGATAATTCTCCTTGCTATTACCTCCTCAAGTTCTTGAATTCTCCAAATGGACATATTAGATTAAAAACCAATAAAAGCCATTCCAACATGAAACTGAAGTGGAACTTTAATGTATGCTGGAAGTTATTCTTTCTTAATTTATCTGCTACTGTGTTTTGAATAATGTGAGGCGATGTGTCCCTTTTCATCTTTTTTTTTTTTTAATTAAAAAGTTCTTTGACCCAATATTTCTTACAGATTTTTTTTTTTTTTTCAGACGATTAATTGGATTCAGTACATACACCTCAGGAAAAAGTACCTGGTGGCTCCAGCCAGTGCATGGGAGCCAGAGCTGAAAATCATCCTTGGATGTAGGGAAAGAGGAAAGTTGGGGAAGAGGGTAGACACTAGAAGGAGCTGATCTGGGGTTTGGGATCGCCTCTGGTGGAAAGAACGCCAGGTTAGGATTGCTTTCTTATGTGTAGGATCCAAGAATCCTAAAAAAATTTTTTAATAAAATTCTAGAAAACATCTGACACTCCAGTGTGGCTATTACAAGTTGCCACCCCAAGGTCCACCAGGGTCTCCAGACTGACTGAAAGTGAAGTCGGTCCCCTGTTTTATACACTGAATTAAGCAGGTGTCCTGAAACTGTTGCCAATGCCTTTGTGTTACCTTGTCCCTTTCTGAGACTCTTCAACAGTTGTTAACTATTTGCTTCAGGCCTGTAGTCATCTGATAATTTCTTTACTTATTTTGCTTCCTCACATTTTTATCACATGTAACTGTCAGAAGGCAGGGAGGAATGTATTTACCAAAACTCTCACAACAGTGTCGTCTTACAGTTGTGCATTCAGGGGAAGCAATGTTTGGATAAGCCAAGTGGGTGGGAGTGAGACCCCCAAATCTCAAGAATGGTCCACACACTAAACCTTCTTAAGAGGGTGGGGCCATTGAGGTGTCAACTGCTGTGCATTGAGAAACAGTAGCATTTTCCCCAGCAGAGGAGGGTGCAGCAGAATAACCAAGAACTCTGTAAAGGCCAAGGGAGGTGGAGGGTCTGACATGGACTGTCACGGACTGGGGACAATGTGACTGATTCAGGGAGAATGTGACTGGCCTAGAGGTGTGTTCTTCAGGTCCCCTCCAAGAAAGACTCTGTATCTGACTTTAGAGCACATGGAGGGTGGAAGCTTCCTGGCATGGGCTCCTTCAGGGCCTTCATCAGATGTAGAAAGTCACTGCACTGAAAATGCGCCCTTACCTGGGGCCTGCAGCTGGAGACCAAGGGTGCCCCATCATGCCAGCCTGACCCCGGGCATCTGAGGGACATGACTCATCCCAGAGCTCCCTGGGGGTGTGGGGTGGCTGTGAGTTGGCATCCCAGTTCTGCTGCTGCTTCCTTTCCCATCCTTTACAGATGTCAATCTCCAGAAAGCATTTCACTACCCCACTCCAACTTGGCATCAGTTCTCAGGGAACCCAATTTGTGAAAAAATAAATATGCACCTGCAGAATTTAAGTAGAATATGTAACAAAAGCCCATTACTCTCAAGCCTTCAGCGATAGCAGTTTTGCTTTGAATCCGATGGCTTCTTCTCTGGGGATTGCAATGCAGGCTGGTATTCTTTCTCCAAAGCAGAGCCGCAGACCCAGGTGCAGGCAGGATATGGCAGAGGTGGCATGACCCCAGCACCCAGGCCACCAGCTCTCACTGGCAGAGCTGCTGCACAGAGTTTCGTCAAAGAAAAGTTTCCCTAAAATATGCAGCTTATAAATGTGGTATCACATTTGTGGCCACTGCAATCTTTTACTATTTTTTGTCTTAAAATACTAATTTCTATCACATTAAGAAGGGTTTCTACAAAAACAAGCAAAGCACCAGTTTTCCTCTCAATGATTTGGCCCTTTCAGGCAAAACACCTCTTGGGTGATGGCCGGTGGGCAGTTACCTGGCTTGTGGTCTCCCTTTTACATCAGCCTAGGCACATACCCAGATGGAGAATAACGTGTTCTGGTTACTCTGCAGCTGTCTGCATTCTGAGACGCTGCACTTACTTTCAACTCTTAATTCCAAAAGGCACCTTATGAACTGCTGTGGGAAATGCCCACCCCACTGTGGCCCCGGGGTGGCCATGGGAGGTGGAAACTCGGTGAGTGAGCGAGATGGATCTCCACATCCCTGGTTGAGTGTCTCTGAGTCAAGGCATACTGAGACACAAAGCTCACACTGTGAGGGCTGGAAAGGAGCAAACACATCCCCAAATAGAGAATGATAGTGACTTTGCTCTTTGCAGCAACCTAGCTTTTTGTTTTCTATTGTTTTATTTTAATTCCCCAGCCATTTCCCAGAGGGCCCAGGACACCTGTGATATTTGGCATTTTGACAATCAGCTCTGCCCTAGAATTTAGATTAACTTCTACTTTCTTTAACTTTCCCAAGTGTAATCTGTTATTTTAACATATTGATTTGTAAGCCATATTTCATTTTTAAATTGTAGACTATGCAACCAGGAGAGGAATTGCAGCCGGTGTAGGATAGGAAATTTTAGACAGAAAACCTTTTCAGGTATTTGATTTTCCACTTCTTTTGTTTGTCCGAAAAAAATGTTTGATCCTTGAATTCTACCAGATTTTTCTCTGATTTGGTTGTAATCCTCCTGTAGACAGAGGGAGGCTATGTGAAGCCGTCTCTTGGGTATGGTGGTGGGAGTGTATGGAAGGAGGGTGAGAATTAATCACCTACTTTGAACAGAGGGGGAGTTCTCAGGAGAACAGAAATCTTTGGTGAGATTTGGGGGACTTGATAATTAATTTTCAGTGGTCATTGAAAGGGGCAGGTGTCAGTGACCATGCAGGTAGAAATGAAATATAAATGGGCAAAGAGTGAGGGGCTTATTTTCCTGATCTAAATCCACTGCCCAAGTAATCCATTTTCTGAAAAAAAAAAAAAAAACAGATTGAATCTTAAAAGGTCTTTAGGCAGCAGAAAAAAATGAAAAATAGATTACATTTTAGTGTTTAAGAGAATCTGATGGCAAAAATATTCTATGTCTAAATAATTATAGATTTACTTTGACATTTTAAAATTAGTATCATTTAGTGGAAATCGTGTTTTTGCATTCTAGTTTGGCATCACATGGTGTAAGTATTTTATCTTCTTCACAAGATATAAAATACCTGCAAACTATTCAATGCATTTAGGGAAAAGATATTTCATTATGTTATATTGCATAGTTAACCTTTGCCCTTTTCATTTATAAATATTAATTTCCTCTTAATCTTCTTCACATTTGCCATCACAGAGCTAGAGGATATAAAATTGGATTTTGGAAATCAGGAACCAGGTCATGCTGTTAGTGAGGGGTGTGGGGGGTGCTGGGAAATGGAAGGTGGGAAATGGTATTTCTCCTGACAATAAATGTCCCCCATCTGAAGCCAGATGCCATGAGAAAAGCCTGGTGTGTTTCACCAGGGAAGGATGCTGAGGAGGGGATGGAGCCTGCACTGTCGTTATACAATATTGTGTTACATGTCTGAAGACACAAGATGCGTGTATTCCTCACCTCAGCTGTATTTAGATAATGAACTTGAATTTCCTGATTATTTGCTAAGGGTGCCATAACAAAACCTCATAGACTAAGTGGCTCAAACTACAGAAATGTCTTTTCTCACAGTTCTGAATTCCCGAAGTCCAAGGTGAATGTGCAGGCTTGATCATTGCTGCTGAGGCTGCTCTCCTGGGCTCACAACTGGCCGTTTTCTTTCTCCTGGGGTCCTCACATGGTCTGTCCCCTGTGTGATTCTAGCCCTATTGTCTCTTTCTATGAGGACACCTGTCATATTGGGTTGGGGCCCACCCTATAGGGCACATCTAAGTTCCCTCACTTTTTTATAGGCCCTGTCTCCAAATACAGTCACATCTGAAATCTGGGGCTGGAGCTTCTACCCATGAATTTGGCAGGAGCACAATTCAGCCCATTACACATCTCAGAATTTTTTCCCCATTTACTTTGTCTCCTTGGACTCCAATAACATAGGTAGAGCAGATCCAATGTACACACACAGCAGCCTGGGGAAGTGTGCTCTCTTGTGGCTGTCACACACAGAGGCCCGAGCAGGACTTCTGCCTTCGTCAGCAACCCCCCCCCCCCCCAAGGCCCCAGGGCTGCACAGTGACCGCGATGTCTGTGAACAGAGTTCCAAGACCAGATCTCTGGGACCCCAGGAGAAGGGGCAGGTGACCCCAGATGGTTGGGATTTATGTCAAATGTCACATCTATTCACGATGAATTAATACCGTTGCTTTACATTGAGATATTTTCTTTTGGTTCCTTTTCCTTTATGTTGATAAATTAGTTCAGAGAAGTAAAGTAAAAGGGATGTGAGTGGGAGATGGAGAGAGAATGGTCGCTAGCTACTGCCTTATTTATTTCTCCTCAGAGGAATAAATTGTGCTCCATGAGGCACCAGCTAAATTTTATTTTTCCAATAAATATAACAAATGAGCTTTGGTTTTTGCTATTGTTTGGTCCCCCTATTTTTTAAAAAATTAAATAGAACTAATTTTAATGTGTCATACTTTATCTCTTGCTTTTTTTTTTTTTTCTTTTCTGCCTTATCTGGGCTCGCCCTTGTTCATCACCTGCAACTATTTTATTTTTCCCACAACACGCAATTCATCTCTTGACCCTAATAAATTTCATTCTGTGCTTAAAGGAACAAAACTGAATCAGAGGAAGGGAGACTTCGGGGGCCGCGGGTACATTGGTCCTCTTCTTCCGTCCTCACTTCCTCCATTCCCCTTTCCCTGGGTGGTGAGTTGGTCCCGTGACTGTGTCTTTTGGGGATTTTTGTGGCTTTGTGTGCATATTAAATATGCACAAATGCTCATGAGAGGCGTTAGCCAGTAAACTTTTATGATAAAATTAAGAAGGTAAAGATGCCTGTAAAAGGGTTGAATTATGAGTAGACCACTGCTTTCTGGAGCCACAAGCTGCCTCCCCACTTGTCGCTGGGACATGACAGGAGACCAGAGCTTACAGCAGAGATGAAGCTGGGGGTCCTAGATGCGTCACACCAGTTCAGGAGCCTTAATATGAAGCTTTTGTCCTCCCCTGCAAAGATACATGTGTAGAGATTCTACACATTTGTGCCTGCGTGTTTGAAACATGTTCTTGTTGTGGACTTGTTTAGGAGTTTATTTAGTTTTGATGAACCAGAAGTCTTAAACTTGTAAATTTGAATATGTTCTAGTAAAAAATATGAATTCATTTGATTAAAAATTGAAATGGTCAAAATTTTCATATAAATTGATATGTTCAAAAACGCAAGTATAGATTTTTTTATTTTTATGGATCTGTAACAGTTGTATGTATTTAAGGGGTAAATATGGTATTTTGATACAAATATACAATGTGCAATAATCAAATCAGCATAATTGCCATATCTATTACCTCAAACATTTACCATTTTTTTTGAAGTGGGAACATTCCAAATCTACTCTTCTAGTTACTTTGAAATACGCAGTAAGTTACTGTTGAATATAGTCACCCTGTGTATTGTGGGACACTACAGATTGCTCTGTCTATTTTAACCTGTAAGCAACCTTTCCTCACCCCCCCACTCCCCTCCCCAGCCTCTGGTAATCACCACGCTGCTCTGTACCTCCATGAGATCAATTGGTTGACCTCTGACATACGAGTGAGGTTTGACTTCCTTAGTGACTTCACTAAACACAACGGCCCCCCCCCCATTTTATTCACGTAGTTGAGCAGACAGGATTTCCTTCTGTTTTATGGTTGAACAATATTCCATTGTGTGAACTCACCACACTGTCTGTATCCACTCGTCCTAAGTGGTGGACACAGCTCCATGCCTTGGCTATTGTGAATCGTGCTGCAGTAGACAAGGGAGGGCAGGTGTCTCCCTCATGCACAGACCCTCTGTTGGATACTTGCTCAGCAGTGGGCCCCTGGGTCACATGCCAGTTCTATGGGCAGTTTGTTGATGAATCTCTGAACTGCTTTCCGTGGTGACCATACTGATTGACATCAGTCACCCTTTCTCCACATCCTACCCAGTGTCTCTTGTCTTTTGTCTTTTTGATAAAAATTATTTCATTCTAGTTTTTAATTTTTGTTTTTAATTATTATGGGTTTTTTTATAGGATACATGTAATTTTTTTTTGTTTGTTTGTTTGTTTTTTTATTAAATCATAGCTGTGTACATTGATATGATCATGGGGCATCATACACTAGTTTCACAGACCGGTTGACACATTTATATCACACTGGTTAACATAGCCTTCCTGGCAATTTCACAGTCATTGTGTTAAGACATTTGCAT
>CAUYPK010161202.1:0-20457 GCA_963574355.1 Loris lydekkerianus | reverse complement strand
TGGAGAATTGCTTAAGCCCAAAAGTTTGAGGTTGAGTCTCACTCTTCCTGTGAGATGTGACCCCATGGCACTTTACCAAGGGCAACATAGTCAGACTCTGTCTCAAAATAAATAAATAAATAAATAAATAAATAAATAAATAAATATATAGCAACATAGACTCTGTCTCAATGTTGTTTAGCTGGCCTGGGCCAGGTTCAAACCTGCCAGCCACTGTGCTACAGGCACCGAGCCAGGAACACATTATTCTTAATAAAGAATCACAAAAATTGAGATACAAGAATCCTATGGACTCAATTCTGATATGAGGACAATTAAGGACCTAGTACCAGGTGGGCGGGTGGGGGAAGGGGAGAGCAGAGAGAGGGAAGGGGAGAAGAAAGGAGGGAGGGAGTGGGGTTCACGGTGTGTGGCACACCTTTTGGGGGTGGGACACAATTATAAGAAGGTCTTTATCTAACAAATGCAATCAACCTGGTTCTCTGTACCCTCAATGAATCCCCAACAATAAAAAAAATTAAAAAAAAAAAAAGAAAGAGAGAGATCATCCTGCCTCAGCCTTCCCCCTGAGTAGGTGGGACAAGCACGTGCCACATGCTAATTTTTTAATTTTTTTGTACAGATGGAATCTTGCCCAGGATGGTCTTGAGCTCCTGGCCTCAAGTGATCCTCCCATCTGGGCTTCCAAAAGTCCTAAGATTATAGGCATGTGCCACCAACCTGGCCTGAAATTTATCTTCGAAAAATTTCCTAAGAAAGGGAACACAGAGTTCAAGTGTCTGAGTTGTTTGTTTAATTAATTGGTTGGCTGAAGAGAGCATTTATTTTATTTTTTTTTTTTTTTGAGACAGTCTCACTGTGTTGCCCTCAGTAGAGTGTCATCGCATCACAGCTCATAGCAACCTCCAACTCTTGGATTTAAGCAATTCTCTTGCCTTAGCCTCCCAAGTAGCTGGGACTACAGGCACCTGCCACAATGCCCGGCCATTTTCTTGTTGCAGTTTGGATGGGGCTGGGTTTGAACATACCACCTACTCATTGAGCCACAGGTGCCGCCCCTATAGATTTTTTTTTTTTTTTGGAGACAGAGTCTCAGTATGTCGCACTGGGTAGAGTGCTGTGGCGCCACAGCTTACAACAACCTCCAACTCTCAGGCTCCAGCAATTCTCTTGCCTTAGCCAACCAAGTAGATGGGACTACAGGTGCCCGCCACAATGCCCAACTTTTTTAAGAGATGAGATCTCACTCTTGCTCAGGCTGGTCTCAAACCTGTGAGTTCAAGCAATCCACCCACGTCGGCTTCCCAGAGTACTAGGATTACAGGCCTGAGCCACCATGCCTGGCATTTTTTTTTTTTTTTTTTTTTTGAGACAGAGTTGCCCTCACTATGTTGCCCTCTATAGAGTGCTATGGTGTCACAGGTCACAGCAACTTCCAACTCCTGGGCTCAAGTGATCCTCTTGCCTCAGCCTCCCAAGTAGCTGGGACTATAGGTGCCCACCACAAAGGCCAGCTAGTTTTTTTTTTTAGAGACAAAGTCTCTTTCTTGTTCAGGCTGGCCTTGAACTCCTGACCTCCAGCAATCCACCCATCTCAGCCTCTCAGAGTGCTGGGATTACAGGCGTGAGCCACGGCACAGAGCCCCACATCTTTGCATTTATTGGACATTTACATAATTTCTTAGAGAAATATCTATTCAAGCCCATTGACCTTTTTTTTTTTTTTTGGATACAGAGTCTAAAGCTGTCGCTCTAGGTAGAGTGCTGTAGCATCACAGCTCACAGCAACCTCCAACTCCTGGGCTCAAGCGATTCTCCTGCCTCCGCCTCCCAAGTAGCTGGGACTATAGGCAACACCTGGCTATTTTTTGGTTGTAGCTGTCATTGTTGTTTGGCAAGTCCAGGCTGGATTCGAACCTGTCAGCTCTGGCTAGCACCGTAGCTGCTTGAGCTACAGATGCTGAGCTCAGAGAAATATCTTTTAATATTCTTCTATTTTTGGGAAGGGGGTGTTGAGATAGTTTCATTATGTCGCCCTCAGTAGAGTGCTGTGGTGTCATAGTTCACGCAACCTCAAACTCTGTGCTTAAGCAATTCTCTTGGCTCTGCCTCCCAAGTAGCCCACCACAGGTGCCCACCACAACACCCAGCTATTTTTTTGTTGCAGTTGTCATTGTTGTTTAGCTGGCCTGGGCCGGGTTAGAACCTGCCAGCCTGGGTGTATGTGGCCGGCACCCTACCCACTGAGCAATAGGCACCACCAATATTCTCCAATTTTCCTGAGACAGAGTCTCACTGTGTTGTCCTGGGTAGAGTGCCATGGTGTCATAGTTCACAACACCTCAAACTCTTGGATTCAAGCAATTGTCTTGCCTCCATCTCCCAAGTAGCTGGGACTACAGGTGCCTGGCACAACACCTGGCTATTTTTTAAAGACAGAGTCTTGCTCTTAGGCTGGTTTCCAACTCCTGAGCTCAGGCAATCCACCTGCCTCAACCTTCCAGAGTGCTAGGATTATAGCCGTGAGGCACTGAGTCTGGCCTTTCCTATTTTCTTTCTTTCTTTTTTTTTTTTGAGACAGAGCCTCAAGCTGTCACCCTGGGTAGAATGCTGTGGCATCACAGCTCACAGCAACCTCCAACTCCTGGGCTCACGCGATTCTCTTGCCTCCGTCTCCCAAGTAGCTGGGACTACAGGCGCCTATCACAACGCCCGGCTATTTTTTTTATCTTTTTGTTGCAGCCATCATTGTTGTTTGGCGGGCCCAAGCTGGATTCGAACCCGCCAGCTCAGGTGTATGTGGCTGGCGCCTTAGCTGCTTGAGCCACAGAGCTTTTTTTTTTTCTTTTTCCACCCTATTTTCTTTAAATAAATAGGGACTCATTGGTCTTAAAAAGAAGGGATTAATTTTAATTTAATTGAACTTTTGAGGAAATATATTTATTCTTCCCTAGTGAAAATGTAGCCTGAATATCAAAAATCAAGTTGGTTTAAAGGATTTGATATTCCCCAATTTGAGAGGAAAAGGCAGAGTGAAATACTGAACCAATGCTAAAGACTACCAATCCTTCTCCAGGAGGCACCTTGAGGTTGTACAGTCTTGTCCTAGTTTTGGTGGTTATAATTTAGAGAACATCTATCTGGGAGCTTGGGCCTGACACCCTTGAAGAGATGCTTTCCTTTACCATCAGAAGGACTCTATGAGCTAACAAGACCTACAGTTCTCTTTCTGGTTTTGTCGTATTTATGGCAGAAGGTTTGGCTATGAATACATTAAGTATGGCTAGTTAGGCAGAGGAAGCTACATTTATACAGCATCTAAAAGGTAGTGTGTTTGATTCTAGCTTCTCTCGTCTTGCAGCCCTAGAACGTTTATTCTTCCAAATTTAATATTCTTCTAATGATGTTTCGAAAGCAATAAAAACAAATCACCCAATTAAAAACTGCACAAAGGACTTGTTAAGATCTTTCTGAGGCCAGGCACGGTGCCTCATGCATATGATCCCAGCCCTCTGGGAGGCCAAAGGAGATGGATTCCTTAAGCTCAGGAGTTTGAAACCAGCCTGAGCAAGAGAGCGAGCCCATCTCTAAAAATAGCTGGGCATTGTAGCAGGAGCCTAAAGTCCCAGCTAGTTGGGAGTCAGAGGCAAGAGGATTGCCGAAGCCCAAGAATTGGAGGTTGCTGAGAGCTGTAACACTGTGCCCCTCTATGAAGGGTGACAGACTATGAGACTGTCTCAAAAGAAAAAAAAAAAAAAAAAAAGAAAGAAAGAAAGAAAAGAGGTTTCTGAATAGAGATATACAAATGGCCATCAACATTTGTATATCGACATTATTAGTCATTAAGAAAATACATGGGGGCTTGGTGCCTAAAGCACAGTGGTTGGGGAGCCAGCCACATACCCAAGGTTGGCAGGTTTAAACCTGGCCCTGGCCAGCTAAACAATGACAACTTTAACAAAAAATAGCTAGGTGTTGTGGCGGGTGCCTATAGTCTCAGCTACTTGGGAGGCTAAGGCAAGAGAATCCTTTAAGCCCAAGAGTTGGGGACTGCTGTGAGCTGTAATACTATAACATTCTACTGTGGTGGTGACACAGTGAGACTCTGTCGAGAAGAGAAGAGAGGAGAGAGGAGAGAGGAGGGGAGAGGGGAGAGGGGAGAGGGGAGAGAAGACAGGAGAGAAGAGAAGAAAGAAAAGAAAAGAGAAAAGAGAAAAGAAAAGAGAAAAGAAAAGAAAATGCATGGGGGCTCGGCACCCATAGCACAGTGGTTACAGCGGGTTTGTACCTGGTCCAGGCCTGCTAAACAATGACAACAACAACAAAAAATAGCCGGGCATTGTGGCGGGCACTTGTAGTCCCAGCTACTTGGGAGGCTAAGGTAAGAGAATCACTTTAGCCCAAGAGTTTGAAATTGCTGTGAGCTGTGATGCCACAGCACTCTACCAAGGGTGACACAGTGAGACTCTGTCTCAAAAAAAAAAAAAAAAAGAAAAAGAAAATGCATGGGGTAGCTCAGTGCTCGTAGGTCAGTGAATGGGGTGCCAGCCAATACACCAAGCCTGGTGGGTTAAAGACCAGCCTGGGTCTGCTAAACAATGACAATTGCAACCAAAAAATTGCCAGGCGTTGCAGTAGGTACCTGTAGTCCTGGAAACTTGGGAGGCTGAGGCAAGAGAATCACTTAAGCCCCAGGAGTTTGAGGCTGCTGTGAGCTATGATACCACTGCACTCTACTGAGGGCAACATAATGAGACTGTCTAAAAAAAACAAAAAGAAAGAATATGCATGGGATTCAAGATCTTCTGTTGTGTTAAAAAAAAAAAAAAAAGCAAATCAAAACTAAAATGAGGTGCCACTTCATACCCACTAAGATGGATATAATAGTTAAAAAATAGGGGGGAACCCATAGTCCAGTTAGGGTGCCGGCCACATGCGTTGGGGCTGGTTAGGTGGAACCTCACCTGGGTCTACTAAACAAACAAACAAACAAACAAAAAAGCCAGGTATTGTGGGAGATGCCTGTGGTCCTAGCTACTTGGGAGGTTGAGACAAGAGAAATACTTAACCCCAAGAGTTTGAGGTTGTTGTGAGCTGTGACTCCATGGCACTCTACCAAGGGAAACAAAGTAAAACTCTGTCTCAAAAGACAACAAACAAACGAACAAACAAAAACAAAAAAAAAGAAAGAAAGAAAGAAAGAAATGTTGTCAGGAATATGGAGAAATAGGAACACTGCTAATAAGAATGTAAAGTGGAGCAGCTACTGTGGAAAACAGTTCGATATTTCCTTAATAAAGTAAATATAGAATGACCATATGATCCAGTAGTTCCACTACTACATATACTTATATTACCCCAAAGAACAGATACTCAAATGAATACTCGTAAGCCAGTGTTCACAGCAGCATTATTTACAATAGCCAAAAGATGGAAATAACCCAAGTGTCCATCAAGAGATAACACAAAAACAAATGTGGTATATACTTACAATGGAATATTATTTGGCCATAAAAAAGAATGGAGTTCTGGCTGAGCATAGTGGCTCATGCCAGTAATTCTAGTACTCTGAGAGGCCAAGGTGGGAGGACTGCTTGAGCTTAGGAGTTCAAGACTAGCTTGAGTAAGACTGAGTCTTCATTTCTAATAAAAATAGAAAAATTAGCCAGGCATGGTGATATAGTTCCAGCTACTAGGGAGGCTGAGATGGGAGTAACACTTGAGCTCAAACACTGAAGGTTTCAGTGAGCTATGATGATGCAATTGTATTACAGCTCAGACAACTGAGACTCTGTTTCAAGAAAACTAAGCATTATACAATACAATAAAAAATTCAATTTAAAAAATTAAAAATAACAAAATAAATTAGGTCAGGAGTTTAATATAGCAAGACCTCATCTCTACTACCTTAATTTAAAAAACATATATCCTTTTTTTTGTTTGTTTTGTTTTTTGTGTCACTCTTGGTAGAGTACTGTGGTATCACAGTTCACAGCAACCTCAAACTCTTGGGCTAAAGCAATTCTTTTGCCTCAGCCTCCCAAGTAACTGGGACTACAGGTGCCCACCACAACACCAAGCTATTTTTTGTTACAGTTGTCATTGTTGTTTTAGCAGGCCATTGTAGTGTATGTGGCTGGAACCGTCACTGTGCAACAGGCGCTGAGCCAAAAAAAAAAAAAAACAAAACATAAAAAATTTTTTAAAGTACATAGGATAGGGCGGCACCTGTGGCTCAGTGGACAGGGCGCTGGCCCCATATACGGAGGGTGGCGGGTTCAAACCCGGCCCTGGCAAAACTGCAACCAAAAAAAAGTAGCCAGGCATTGTGGCGGGCACCTATAGTCCCAGCTACTTGGGAGGCTGAGGCAAGGGAATCATCTAAACCCAGGAGTTAGAGGTTGCTGTGAGCTGTGTGATGCCATGGCACTCTACCGTGGGCGATAAAGTGAAACTCTGTCTCTACAAAAAAAAAAAGAAAGAAAGAAAGAAAGAAAAAGGAAATAAGATAGGCAGTGTACAGTGGCTTATGCCTGTAATCCTAGCACTCTGGGAAGCTGAGGTGGGACTGCTGAAGCTTAGGAGTTGGAGACGAGCCTGAGCAAAACCCCATCTGTTTAGGGGGAAAAAAAAAAAAGCTAGGCACAGTGGCTCATGCTGTAATCCTAGCATTCTGGGAGGCAGAGGCAGGTGGATTGCCTGTGCTCAGGAGTTCCAGACCAGCCCAAGTAACAGTGAGACCTTCTCTACTAAAAATAGAAAAATTAACCAGGCATGGTGGCACACACCTGTAGTCCCAGCTACTTGGGAGGCTGAAGCAAGAGGATTGCTTGAGCCCAAAAGGTTGCTATGAGCTATAATACCACAGCACTCTACCAAGGGGAACAAAGTGAGACACTGTCTCAAAACAAAAACAAAAAAAACAATAATAATAATAAAATAGGACAAAGTGAGTTGATTCCAATGTAATATTCACGGGGTTCTTTTCTTTTTTTTTATTTTATTTATTTATTTATTTATTTATTTTTTAAATTAACTTATTTTTTTTTTTTTGTAGAGACAGAGTCTCACTTTACCGCCCTCGGTGGAGTGCTGTGATGTCACAAGACTCACAGCAACCTCCAGCTCTTGGGCTTCTGCGATTCTCCTGCCTCAGCCTCCCGAGCAGCTGGGACTACAGGCGCCCGCCACAACGCCCGGCTATTTTTTTGGTTGCAGTTCAGGCGGGGATGGGTTTGAACCTGCCACCCTCAGTGTATGGGACCAGCGCCCTACTCACTGAGCCACAGGCGCCACCCTCTTTTTTTTTTTTTTTGAGACAGAGTCTCAAGCCGTTGCCCTGGGTAGTGCTGTGGCATCACAGCTTATAGCAACCTCAAATTCTTGGGCTCAAGCAATTCTCTTGCCTCAGCCTTCCAAACAGCTGGGACTACAGGCACCTGCCACAAGGCCTGGCTATTTTTCTTTTGCAGTTGTCATTGTTGTTTTAGATGGCTGGGGCCTGGTTCGAACCTGTCAGCCTTGGTGTGTGTAACAGGCACCCTACCCACTGAGCTATGGGGACCACCCCATGGATTTTTTTCTATAAAGTTAATTTGTATCTTAAAACAAATTATTTTTTCCTTCAAATGTTAGGGCTTCCAGGCCGTAGAATTTCTCTGAATTTTTCTTTCTTTTTTTTTTTGAGGCAAAGTCTCACTTTTATCGTCCTCAGTAGAGTGCTGTGCTGTCACAGCTCACAGCAACCTCCAGCTCTTAGGCTTAGATGATTCTCTTGTCTCAGCCTCCCATTTACTGGGACTACAGGTGCCCGCCATAATGCCCAGCTATTTTTTGTTGCAGTTTGGCCAGGTCTGGGTTTGAACCTGTCACCCTCAGCATATGGGGCCAGCGCCCTACTCACTGAGCCACAGGCACTGCCTTTTTAAAAAAAAAAAAAAATTTTTTTTTTGCAGTTTTTGGCTGGGGCTGGGTTTGAACCCGACACCTCCAGTATATGGGGCTGGTGCCCTACTCCTTTGAGCCACAGGTGCCACCCAATTTCTCTGAATTTTTCTACCATCAATTCATTCTTTAAGCACATATAGACATAGGTTCCACCTCCAGTATAGGGGGCCGGTGCCCTACTCCTTTGAGCCACAGGCACCACCCAATTTCTCTGAATTTTTCTACCATCAATTCATTCTTTCAGCACATATAGACACAGGTTCCACAGAGCCTCCTTGCCAGTCATCAAACTGCCTTAACCTGGACAATCTGTCCTCCTCTGGGGCCAAAGAAGTGCTTCCCTCTTCCCTCCTAGACTGCCACAGAAAACTGGAAAACTCCTTGACAATAACATGCTCTTTTCTACCAATGAGACTTAATTATGTGAATTCTAGCTTCACTTATCAATGAATTCAATTTTCAAGATCTAAAGACCACAATGTTTCTTTCAGCCTCGAATTTTGCTTAATGAAGTGACTTAGCTGCTTTGAGACAACAGAGACCTACAATCACATCACAAGGCAAACCAAACAAGGAAAACTTAGTCCAGGGTCTATAAAGCCCAAGCCTGTTGCTCTTACTAAACTGGCCAATGACTGACCTTTGTACTCAGGGGTGAATTCCTTCATTTCAGGAGGAAGGGACTCGTAGAAGCGCTGTTCTCGGGAGATGAGGGGCTTGCACACAGTGTGGTCATCATAGCGCATCATGCTGCTGTGTCCGCCCACTTGGTGGATGAAGGGCTCCAGGAGGACTCCCCTGTCTCCAGCCCGACTTGCGTTCTTGCCATACTGCCCCACTTCCATGGTTTGACAAACACACATTGCGTTGGGGGCCAGTTGCACACTGAGGGCAGAGGATGCAGCACATGGGCCACAAAAGGAGAGCTAGGTAGAAGTTCCTGGTGAGCTGAAAGCCAATGGTCTGATCCTGTTCAGTTTATTATTCTGTCCTACAGAAAAGGAGAGAGGAAGAGGAAATCAAAACATCTGGCAAGTCACAATTTCCCTAGAGCTCTGTGAATAAGAACAGAGACTCTTTCTTGTTTTATTCCCTGCAAGGTATATCCCAAGCACATACACCACTGCCAAGCACATGAGAAACAGTTGATAAATTTTTGTTGAATGTGTAACTTTGGTTTCCTCTATCCATCATTTGTGCACAGAAGCCCTCATTCTCTTCCTTTCCTAATTCTCAGATTCCTTCTCAGTTCTCTAAAAGACATCAAGAAAGCAACTATTTCAGTTTACTTTGTATTCAAAGATGAAGAGATCAGAAAAAAATAGAAAGCAACAAGAATTTGTTACTACGGTAGTAGTAAGAGTCTTTTCTTCAAAGGAAGGGGTTGACCAGACAGGAAAAGCCATTCCTTGATGAGTTGCAGGGAAGTCCAAAAGGACTCAGGTTTCAGATTTCTTCTACTTTAAATATACATGGCTGTCAGTTTATAAGTATGTCTAATACCTTTCCCTCTGACTCTATACCAACCAATGGGATAAGGAAAAGCTCTGTAATCAAACACTTCCCTATAATGCCAATTTCCTCTAAAGAAAGTTAAAGTCATTGGTAACTTCCTTAATATTGAGTACATTTTAATATTAGGACCCAAACAGGCAAGACTGTATCTGAAAGATTAAGATCAAAAAAGAAATATTTGTGGAACAGGAATATGGTCCTATCTGCAAAAACCTTTTTCTTTTTTTCTTTTTTTTTTACTTTTTTTTTTCACTGAACCTCATAACTATAGACAAAACGGGTCTATATAAGAACACTCCTGAAAAACTGCAAAATCTTCTTAACCCAAAGGCACCCAGGAAGCTATGTTCTATCTCACTGCCATCACCAAAATATTCTCTACTTCCATTCCTCTAGATCAGCGGTTCTCAACCTGTGGGTCACGACCCACAGGAACTGTATTAAAGGGCCACGGCATTATGAAGGTGGAGAACCAATGCCCTAGATTATACTATTTATAGTATACACACACTCTTTTGCCTAGTTATCCAATTTATAGTCTTCCTTCAGTCGACTTCCTGACTCAGGGAGTTTTCTCAGACTCCATTCTCTCCACACTTGAATACAGTGTACACTCTATGGTTCCTAAGGTACCTGATGCCAACTCTATCACAGCAATATGCCACTGTACTGTCATCTACATAGTATTTACTTTTCTGTCATTACCACCAAACCATAAACTCTTATCTCCATAACCAGGGTCCAAAGCAGTTCCTGGCACATAGTTAAGTGCTCCCTCCCCCAAAAAAGATTTGTTGTAATGAATTAAACAATCCTAGGCAGAGCACCGTGAGTAAAAGCAAAACATGAAATAAATGGCAAAGAATCAATACTTAGGGCAAAAAATGGGTAAGCAATTGCAGAGGGCCTTTTCTCCAGGGAAGGACAGGTCAGGGTCTCTGGAGGTACTCACTATAGCAGTGAACTCTAGTTAGTTATTATTGATTAGTTGCTACCTTGCCCCAGTCAGGCTAAAAGAAGCTTATCTCAGCTCAGCGCCTGTAGCTCAGTGGTTAGGGTGCCAGTCACATACATACACCAGGGCAGGTGGTTTCAAACCTGACCTGGGCCTGCTAAACAACAATAACAACAACAAAAAATAGCTTGGCATCATGGTAGGCTCCTGTAGTCCCAGCTTCTTGGAAGGCTGAGGCAAAAGAATCACTTAAGCCCAAGAGTTTGAGGTTGCTATGAGCTGTGACACCACAGCACTCTATGGAGGGTGACATAGGGAGACTCTGTCTCAAAAAATAAAAAAGTTTATCTCTGGCCCCACTTGTCTTTGGGATTGCCTTTGACTAGGGATATGAAGAGAATGCTAAATTTTCTAGCCTGGGTCATCAGGTAGCTGGGAAAAGAGAGGAGTCAGCAGTGCCAGATGTCTTGGGTAGGAAGGTGGTCAAGGCTATGGTCATTCTCTGAGAGATCCATGGAAACTTCTGCAGCTTGCACAGGACAGAAGGACAAATATAAAATCTTCAGTAATAGCTAGACTTTTGATATTTCTACAGGATGTCTATGTAAAGTCATGGTATTATTTTTATGTTTAAAATATTTTCCTAGAATTAAACAGGTAAAATATACCACATTTCTTTGTTTTGGTATTTCTTTTATAATAAATCTAGAACCTGAAAAGGTAAAAAAGTGTTGGCTCAGCACCCACAGTTCAGTTGTTTGGGCACTGGCCACATACACATAGGCAGGCAGAACCCGGCCTGAGCCTGCTAAACAATGACAACTGCAACACAAAAATAGCTGGGCACTGAGGTGGGCACCTCCCAGCTACTTGGGTGGCTGAGGCAAGAGAATCGCTTAAGCCCAAGAGTTTGAGGTTGCTGTGAGATGTGACGCCACAGCACTCTACTAAGGGTGACAAAATAAGACTGTCTCAAAAAAAAAAAAAAAAAAAAAAAGAAAAGAAGAAAAAGTGCCCAGAACCCTCTCAATCCCTGTGAAGTCAGATTTACAAGGTGTATAACTTCTCTTTCACCTATAAAATGAAGATAAGCCCACTCTTGATCCTGTGGGATTTGCACATATACATAAAGGACCCAACACTGAAAGCACTGGAAATAGCCACAGCTCTGATTCTTTTTTATAAACCAGAGGCCACCGTAAAAACCACTGACTGAGACCAGGCACAGTGCCTTACACCTGTAATCCTATAAATCTGACAGGATCACTTGAGCACAGTAGTTCTAGACCAGTGTGAGCTAGAGTGAGTCCCCATCTCTACTAAAAAAAAAAGAAAAATGAGCTGGGTGTCATAAAGGGAAGCCAGTAGTGTCAGCTCCTGAGGTTGCTATGAGCTAGGTTGATGCCATGGCACTCTAGCCTGGGTAACAGAATTAAACTCTGTCTAAAAAAGAAACATACAAAAAAAAAAAAAAATCAGAGGGCTACAGATAATGATGTTGGCTGCCTGTATCACAGAGCAAGGTCTCTTAAAAAAGACAGAACCACGCGGCACCTGTAGCTTAGTCGACAAGGGTGCAGCCACTTACACCTAAGGTGGCAGATTCAAACCAAGCCCAGGTCTGCCAAGCAACAACGACAACTGCAACCAAAAAATTGCCGGGTGTCATGGCAGGCACCCATAGTCCCAGCTACTTGGGAGGCTGAGGTGAGGGAATCGCTAAAGTCCAAGAGTTTGAGGTTGCTATGAGCTGTGATGCCACAGCACTCTACCAAGGGCAACAGCTTGGGACTCTGTCTTACAAAAAAGAAAAAGACAGAACCAACCTTAACAAGACCGAAATCCAGTCTCTATTACAAGCAGAAAAACTGGGCGGTACCTGCAGCTCAGTGGGTAGGGCACTGGCCACATACACCGAGGCTGGCAGGTTTGAACCCAGCCCAGGCCAACTAAAACAATGACAACTGCAACAAAAAAATAGCCAGGCATCATGGCAGGTGACTGTAGTCCCAGCTACTTGGGAGGCTGAAGCAAGACAATCGCTTATGCCGAAGAGTTTGAGGTTGCTGTTGAGCTGTGATGCCACAGCACTCTACCCAGGGCAACAGCTTGAGATTCTGTCTCAAAAATAATAATAATAATAATAATAATAATAGTAAATAAAAACAGAAAAACTAGCCAGGCATAATGGTACACAGTTGTAGTCCCATGGCACTCTACCAAAGGTAACAGAGACTCTGTCTCAAAAAAAATAAATAAATAAAAGTTTCTCATGTTGCTGAAATTTATGTATCAATTTTTTCCTTTTTCAAAGCAAGAGCTGTTGGTGAGGTGAAATGACTATTACATTTTATTATGGTTTGTAAATTAATAAAAGGGATATTTAATTCTGTAAAAAAATTAAAATGGATAAACTGCAGTATATTCACACATGGAATACTATGTAGAAATTAAAAAGTACTGCCACACAAGACATTAACAAATTAATCTCATAGACATGATTTTTCAAGAAAGAATCTAGACACCAAAAAAGCTATTTTCACAAAAATTAAGTGTTAGGTCTGGATAAAGTAGCTCACACCTATCATCTTAGCACTTTGGGGGCTGAGGCAGGAGGAATACTTGAGTTCAGGAGTTTGAGACCAGCCTGAGCAACAGGAAGACCTTGAGTTCAGGAGCTCAAGACTAGCCTGAGCAATAGCAAGACTCTGTCTCTACTAAAAAGAGAAAAATTGGCCAGGCATGGTGGTGCATGCCTGTAGTCCCAGCTACTAGGGAGGCTGAGGCAAGAGGATTGTTCAAGCCCAAGAGTTTGAGGTTGCTGTGAGCCACAGCACTCCACTCAGGGTGGGAAAAAAAAAAAAAAAATTTTTTGAAATTCAAGATGATGACAGAGACAACAACAGTTACTCTAAGAAAATACTGAGTAAGAAAGGACACAGTAGTGGAGGTGACATGGTGAATACTACAACCACTGAGCTGCGTGCTTGGATTTATGTAGGTTTCTATAAGTTAGGCTCAATAACAAGGAAAAAATAGTGTTGCTCTAAATTGGCAAAAAACAATTAGAAAATGAAAACCATTTAAATACTGTATATCGGGCGGTGCCTGTGGCTCAGTGGATGGGGCACCAGCCCCATATACTGAGGTTGGCAGGTTGGAACCTGGCCCCTGCCAAACTGCAACAAAAAATAGCCAGGTGTTGTAGTGGGCGCCTGTAGTCCCAGCTACTTGGGAGGCTGAGGTAAGAGAATCACCTAAGCCCAGGAGTTGGCGATTGCTGTGAGCTGTGTGTTACCAGGGCACTCTACCAAGGGCGATAAAGTGAGGCTCTGTCTCTACAAAAAGAAAAAAAAAGCCGGGCACTGTGGCGGGTGCCTGTAGTCTCAGCTACTCAGAGACTGAGGCAAGAGAATCGCCTAAGCCCAGGAGTTGGAGGTTGCCGTGAGCTGTTTGACACCACCGCACTCTACTGAGGGCAATAACGTGAGACTGTGTCTCTAAAAAAAAGAAAAAAAAAAAAAGAATAGATACTGTATATCCCAATCACAACAGCAACCAAACATATAAAATACCTAAACATTTTTAAAAGTTATGCAGTCCTGAGTGAAGGGTTCAACTACAACCTGGACTTTACCTAACAAATGCAAACAATATAACCTAATTGTATGCACCCTTATATTAATCTGAAATTTAAAAAATAATAGCTCTAGAGAAAGAAAACAAAAAAGTTATGCCAGACCAATAATAAAACTTTATTGAAGGATCTATAAGATGTGTTAGCCAGTTGTGCTGGCTCACCTGTAATCCTAGTACCTTGGTAAGTTGAGGCAGGTGGAATGCTTGAGCTCAGGAGTTCGAGATCAGGCTGAGCAGGAGCAAGACCCTGTCTCTAAAAAAATAAATACATAAATAAAATAAAATAAAATAAAATAAAAAAGACACATTATGTGAGGGAATACTCAATATTGAAACATGATACAATTACAGTCAAATCCTAAAGAGGGCCAGGCACAGTAGATCAGGCCTGTAATCCCAGGATGTTGGGAGACAAAACCGGGA
Organism: Loris lydekkerianus; assembly: GCA_963574355.1. Classification (NCBI taxonomy): domain Eukaryota; kingdom Metazoa; phylum Chordata; class Mammalia; order Primates; family Lorisidae; genus Loris; species Loris lydekkerianus. Next base: position 5,978 of record CAUYPK010161202.1, on the reverse strand, counting down.
GGATCTCTTCAGGCCAGGAGTTTGAGATCAGCCTGGGCAACCTAGTGAAAACTTGTCTTGACAAAAAAATTTTGTTGTTGTTCTTGATATATATTTTTTTTATTTTGACAAAAATTCTTAAAAACTGGCTGGGTATGGTGGCACACATGTACTCACAGTTTCTCGGGAGGCTAAGGCAGAAGGATCGCTTGGGCCCACAAATTTGAGGTTACAATGAACTATGATCACACTACCATTCTCCTGCCTGAGAGACAAAGTTGAGATCCTGACTCTCAAAAAAATAAACAAGAGAATTTCTGACAAATTTCCCATATTAATTCTATTCATATGGAAGAGTAAAGGGTAACTGTAGCTGGACAGCAATGTCAAAAAGTAATGACAGATAGAAAGCTCTTTTATGAAATTAAAGCAATGAAAACAAGGTGATGCTACTTGGGAGGCTGAGGCAAGAGAATCACTTCAGCCCAGGATTCTGAGGTTGCTGTGAGCTATCACACCACAGCACTCTACTGAGGGCGACAAAGTGAGACTCTGTATCAAAAAAAAAAAAAAAAAAAAAAAAAAAAAAAAATTGTGATATTTTGTTCTTTTTTTCTCCAACTCAGGCTCAGGTGATCCTCTGGCATCAATTGGGGGTCTTTTTGTTTTGTTTTTGAGACAGAGTCTCACTTTGCCACCCTCAGTAAAGTGCTGTAGCATCATGGCTCATAGCAACCTCCAACTCTTGGGCTTAAGCAATTGTCTTGCCTCAGCTGCCCAAGTAGCTGGAACTACAGGTACCCACCATGACCCCTGGCTATTTTTTGTTGCAGTTTTCATTGTTGGTTAGCTGGCCCCGGGCAGTTTCAAACCAGTAAGCCTTAGTGTATGTAGCGCCTGGCGCTGCAACCACTGTACTACGAGCGCCTGGCCTTTTTTTTTTTTTCTTCTATTTTTAGTAGAGATGGGGTCTTGCTCTTGCTCAGGCTCATCTCCAACTCATCAGCTCAAGCAATCCACCTGCCTCAGCTTCCCAGAGTGCTAGGATAACAGGCATGATACCACGCCTAGCAACAAGGTGCTATTTTGAAAAGAGGTATTTTCAACAAAACAGAACAGAGGTTTCAGAAACTGACACACAGGTGGGTGCAGCAAGCTCATGCCTGTAATCCTAAGCAATTTAGGAGACTGAGGTGGGAGAATAACTTGAGCCCAGGAGTTCAAGACTGCAGTGAGATTTGATCATCACTGCCCTCCAGCCTGGGAGACACACAGTGAGTCCTCATCTTTCTTTTTACTTTCCTTTTTTTTTTTTTTTTTTGAAACAAGAGTCTCACTTTCTTGCCCCTGAGTGGCAAGAAAGAGTCTGTGGCATCATAGATCACAGCAACCTCAAACTCTTGGGCTCAAGGGATCCCCTTGCCTCAGCCTCCCAAATAGCTGGGACCACAGCTATTTTTTCTTAAAGAGGGAGTCTCACTCTTGCTCAGGCTGGTCTCAAACTCATAATCTCAAGCAATCCACCCACCTCGGCCTCCCAGAATGCTGGGTTTACCATGCCTGTCTGAAACCTCATCTTTAAAAAACAATTTTTTTTTTTTTTTTTTTTAAGTAAGAGCTTGGACACCCTTGTACCATTCTCTCTGCCTAACAGCAGCACTGTTGTAAAAGAAAAAAATGTAAAGAAACTGACACACACTGACAAGAGAGTGGAGCAGACTGAGGTGGTATTTAAATCAACTGGGAAAAGATGATCCTATGTCAAAAATAGAGCTCGAATAGCAGGATATGTACATAGATAAAACTACATCACTAACTCCAACAGTACTCCAAAATAAATCTTTATTTATAATATATTCAAATATAATAAATATATTAGAGATCTAAATGTGCAAAATAAAACTATAAGGTAATTAGAATAAAATTGAGAGGTGCCGTAGCTCAGTGATTAGGATGCCACATGCTCTGGGGCTGGTGGGTTCGAATCCAGCCCAGGCCTACTAAACAAATAAGCCCCCCCCTCCAAAAAAAAAAAAAAAAAGAATAAAATTGAACTCTCCTTTTACAAAAGATAAGAGAAAATTTCAAGATGTAAAAACACCCAAACCATTGTAGAGACAACGGAAAGCACTGACAAATTAGCCCGTATTAAAATTATTTAAATATTTAACAGCTTTCATGCACTATAATTTATTTACACACCACAAAATTTACTAAGTATATAATGAATGCAATGACTTCTAGTAATTTTTTTTTTTTTTTTTAAACAAAGTTTCACTCTGTTTCTCAGGCAGGAATGCCATGGCCTCAGCCTAGGTCACAGCAAACTCAACCTCCTGGGTTCAAGCAATCCTCCTGCCTCAGCCTCCCACCCAAGCAGCTCAGACTATAGATAACTACCACAACGCCTAGCTAATTTTTGATTTTTTTTTGAGATAAGAGTCTCAAGCTGTCACGCTGCGTAGACTGCCATGGCGCCATAGCTCATAGCAGCCTCCAACTCTTGGGCTCAAGCGATCCTCTCACCTCAGTTTTTCTATTTTTAGTAGAGACAGGGTCTTGCTTTTGCTCGGGCTGATCTCTAAAATCCACCTGCATTGGCCTCCCAGAATGCTTAGATTACAGGTGTGAACCACAGCACCCAGCCTACTTTTTGATATTTTTAGTAGAGACAGGGTCTCCCCCTCTTGCTCAGGTATGTCTTGAACTCCTGAACTCAAGATATCTTCCTGACTCAGCCTTCCAAAGTGCTAGGATTATAGGCATGAGCCACCACACACAGCTACAGCACTGTCGCAGAAGAAAAATGGGATACCACGTAATGTACTTCAAAGGCAGAATGGATAAATGGTTACATACATAAACTGTAGAGTACTGAATGAGCTACATCTGCCAAAATGAAAAAACTTTAAAACCAAATTGATAAAAGCAAGTTAAGAAATGAGATCACAGGCTCAGCACCTGTAGCTCAGTGGCTAAGGTGCCAGCTACATACATAGGAACTGACGGGTTTGAGCCCAGCCTGGGCCTGCCATACAACAAAGACAACTACAACCAAAACAAACAAACAAACAAACAAACCAGGCATTGTGAAGAGCACTATTCGGGAAGCTGAGGCAAGAGAATCACTTGAGCCTGAGTTTGGGGTTACCATGAGCTGGGACGCCATGGCACGCTACCGAAGGCGATACAGTGAGACTCTGTCTCAGAAAAAAAAAAAAGAAAAGAAATTATATCACTAGTATGATGCCATTGCTGTAATTTTTTAATCCATACAACAGTACTACATTGCATGTGAATATGAATTTATGAATACATATACTAACAAAAACAATGGAATGGAAGGGTATGCACCAATTTTAGAGGAGAGAAAAGAAGAGGGTTGATCTCTAGGAGAAAAAAATAATTTCAGCTTCATCTACAATATTTTTCTAAAAGTTTGAAGCAGGCCAGCAAGATAGCTCACAACCATAATTTTAGCATTATGGGAGGGCTCGGTGATTGCTAAAGATCAAGAGTTCAAGACTAGCCTAGGCAGAAAGGACTCCCAACTCTACTAAAAATAGAAAAATTAGCTAGACATAGTAGAGGGCACCTATAGCCCCCAGCTACTCAGGAGGCTGAAGCAGGAGGATCCCTTGAGCTCAGGAGGTTGAGTTTGCAGTGAGCTGTGATGACACCACTTACTAGCCTGGGAAACAGTGAGACTGTCTCAGAGAAGAAAAACAAAGTTTGTAGCAAATATGGCAAAATTTTAACATTTTAAAATCTGTGTCAAGTACAATAGTATTTTTTCTTTGTACTTACATTTCATAAAAAACAAAACGTCTATTATGCTTAAAAAACAAACGTGTCATACAATAAATGATAGGGGAAAGAACACACTATCAATAGTTCTAAGATTGGGTATGAATACCATTATAGCCCTGTTGGAGGTGGGAAAAAAATTTAAGAATTCCTTTATCTTTTTTCTTCATTTAGCCTTCAAGCACCACACTCTCCTCAATCTTTTTTTAGTGGTTCTTCTTAATCTCTTAATGTTGGAGGCCAAGTGACTCAAGTCTTTGCTCCTCTTTTCTTTCTTTTTTTTTAGAGGCAGAGTCTTCCTCTGTTGCCCAGACTAGAATGCCATAGCCTCCGTCTAGCTTACAGCAATCTCTCAAAGTCCTGGACTCAAGCAACCCTCCTGCCTCAGCCTCCTCAGTAGCTGGAACTACAGGTGCGAGCCACCATGCCTGACTAATTTTTCTGCTTTTGGTAGAGATGGGGTTCTCACTTTACTCAGGTTGGTCTCAAACTCCTGGTCTCAAATGAACCTCCTGAGCTCAAGCAACCCTCCTGCCTCAGTTTCCCAGAGTGCTAAGATTACAGGCATTAAGTCACCACACCCGGCCTTTGGTCCTCTTCGTTGAATACCAGATTCACATATCTACCAGCTTATTAAGTCTAGGAAGTCTAAATTTAACATAGCCAAAACGAATCCATTCTTCTCCCAAAAAAATCCCCCTCTACATAGTGTCCCCTACTCCATTTTGACAACCACACGCACCAAAAATCTGGTAATCACTCTTGATTCCTTTCTTTCTCTCAAATCCCACACCATGTAATCCTGGACTCCATCCTACAGACTCCATCTTCAGAACATATCCAGAATCCAAGCACTTCTCACAACCTCCAATGCCACCGTCCTGGTGTGATCCCCAACAGCTCTCACTTCTTAACTGGCCTCCCTACTTCTCACACAGCCTTCCAGTCTGTTCTCAACAGAGCAGCCACAGTGATTCTGTTAAAATGAGAGTCAGAGCATGGGACTTTGCTCCTGCAATGTGAGCAAAAACTCCTGCAATTGGCTCCATCTTCCATGTCCTCTGGAGGCGTGGCCACCATGGCATTTAGCAAGGAGAATGGCACCACAGCAATACTTTGGAGGCCAGTGAGGAGGAGGCCACTGGCAAGAAGCAGCACTTTGGCTTCCTGGCCACCACCTGGCTCATGACATTGCCATGACCGTGGGCCAGTTGGTTCCAGCTATTGCCACGTTACAAAAATTTTTATATGGAAAAGAAACACAAAGAGGTTTATATAAAAGTATTCAGAAGACAACTTAAATTTTTCCAGATATTTGCCTTGATATATATATATATATATATTTTTTTTTTTTTTTTGCTTTTTTTTGAGACAGAGCCTTAAGCTGTCACCCTGGGTAGAGAGCCGTGGCATCACAGCTCACTCCAACCTCCAACTCCTGCGTTCAAGCGATTATCTTGCCTCCACCTCCCAAGTAGCTGGGACTACAGGTGACCATCACAATGCCCATTTTGTTGTTGTTGGTTTTTTTGGTTGCAGCAGTCATTGTTGTTTGGCAGACCCAGGCTGGATTTAAACCTGCCAGCTTAGGTGTATGTGGCTGGCGCCTTAGCCACTTGAGCCACAGGCGCCAAGCCGAGATATAATTTTTTATCAGTTTGTATCCTGTCAGTATTGCTGGTTACCTCTCACAATATATGCTGCCTTTCCACATATAAGAAAACCAGAATGTATTCGCTAAGACTTCCCAACACTATTACTATTTACTTTTTTACTATTATTACTATTTTCTTCCTAACTATTATTACCAGTGTCCAATTACTATTATTACTATTTTCTTCCTAACCACAGCCTTATATATACCACTGTTTGCACAACTCTACTATCATGTTACATCCAAGAAGAAGGGGCTTCATGGAAAAGTGATTTTAGAAAAGGATTAAATGATCCTTACAAATAGAGTGCTTCTTCCAGAATAACCAGGATTATTCTGTGTAAGTTTTAGTATCAATAATAAAGAACTTTATTCTTAGGTCGTAACTGGGTAATAGCTTTGGGAGGGAGGGGGGTGGGGGGTGGAAGGAGGGGGATTGGTGGGATTACACCTGCGGTGCATCTTACAAGGGTATATGTGAAACTTGGTAGATGTGGAATGTAGATGTCTTAGCACAATAACTGGGAGAATGCCAGGA
>CAUYPK010161197.1:0-10247 GCA_963574355.1 Loris lydekkerianus | reverse complement strand
ACACTTAATCTATTATCTGTTAGTTTCACCATTACCTCATTTTACCTATCTGAAATTAACTTGAAAGGAAATATCCTGTTACCATATCAACACAATCACCTTTGCAGTAAACATCTTCTTCTAGACACTGATTAATATCTGGGTAGGTATCTAAATAAAGATCACAAAAAAGAAAGTAGCCACAGGGGAACAGAGTTAATGTAAGAGTATCTTCAAGCATTCACTCAGTTTACTCAGTATGAATTACCGACTGTGTCTTTTCCTCAGGGCAGAGCATCTATAGACCTCTGACAATATGTTGTTAACATATGTCAACCCTCTGGCCCATATCTTTGAGGAAGGGCGGCATGCCCTTTGATCTCAGGCTTCACAGGGCGTAGAGCTTCAGAGAACGGGCTTGTGGAATTTTTAACTCCAGCCAAGCCACCTCTGCATGTGTTCCAGGGGGCCCAGGTCCCTTAAGCCTCAGGAAAAAAAGCAAGACATTTTAAACTCACACTGAGTTCACTTTGTGTGCTTGATGTAGGATATGTTTATTTCTAAATATTATCCTACAATGAGTATATGAGATTTTATACTAGTGCTTTTTTTGTAAAATTCCATCTGTTTGAGTTATTTTATTATCTTTCTGTTAAAAAAGAATTTTATAAAAGGCATCTATTAACTTTTAATATAAAATGACTCAGAAACAGAAAGAAAATATGATACAAGCCAGTTTACTGATGCCAAAAAGGGGTTTAAATTATATCAATAAAATAGTAATACTTATCCTCATGGACGGGTAATTTATTCTAAGACTTTTTGTGATAACCACATCTTTATTTTTTCTATGTTTTTTTTTTTTTTGTCAAGTCTTGTCATAGTTGCCTACAATGTCCAAACATTTATTTTACAATTACCAAAAGCATCACTATCTATAACGAACCAATATTTTCACCTTCACAAATGATACATAGCAACTGGTATAGTTTATTTCTAATTGCACTTTCTCATTTTCTGTGGTACAATTATTCAAGATTTTAGATCTGTGCTCTCTTTAAACCTTAATAGAATTAGTCACTGTTGTTATTTTCACATCATTTTATAGTTAAGAATTTTTTTATTCATTTACATTGTTTACTAATTAATTTGATGATTCATTCATCTGAAAAGGATCAATCATATTCCTTCCATCTGTGTCAAATTTTTTGTTGTTGTTGTTGAACAATCTACTTTACTGCTTCAATCACTGAATGTCTAAGAGTAATAAGTGTTAATTTTGTTTGTCCTAATGTCTTTATTTTAACTTAATTCTCTAATAATATTGGGGACATTTGGTGAGAACTGAGATTCAAACAAAAGTGTCGACACAGTTGAAGACCAAGATGTGTGTGTTATACATTTTAGCAACAAACTTGGAGAAACATGATTTAAAAATGGGACAAAAGAGAAACAGAAAAGTAGAAAAAGTTGGTTGTTGTGTGGGTCTCAGGAAACACTGGGGTAAAAGATTTTATTTTAATGATAAAATCAAATACTTGAAGACTAAGGGAAAAACAAAGGATGTAAGTATTATTAAAATGTATTGCAAAAAACTCATCACTAGAAAAACTATTCAAATGTTGTTAAGTATAAAATATATGCCAAACAATAAAGAGAAAACAGATCACCCAGAAACAAACACAACAGATAAAAATATATACTGCATATAATTTAAAATATCTTGAGCAATTTGATGAAATTACAATTCTATGTAAATATATATTCATAAGCCTACATAAAATAGATACTTTTTCAGAAAAAAAATGCCTATGGAAGAAATAGAAAAGGTTATCAAGCAATTCTGTGCCAGTGAAAAAACCCCATTATCTGAAGGGATTCACAGAGGAATTCTATGAAACCTTTGAAGACTAGATGATCACAGTATAATTTAAGGTAGCTCCAGGAAAAGAAAAAATAAAAACTATTCCCAATCTTTTAATAAAGCAAGTATAATTTAGAAACCTAAGTCTGATAAAAAAAGCACATTAAAACATTAATAGCTTGATTGGATACTGTGGCTCACTCCTGTAACCCTAGCACTCTGGAGGCTGAGGCCAGAGGATTGCTTGAATCTAGACAGCAGTTTGAGGTTGCTGTGAGCTAGCTTGAGGCTATGGTACTCTAACTTGGGCAACAGCACATTCAAATGATACATAATGATAAAGTGTTTTTTTCTGTCCATTCAAAGACATTTGAGTATTATGAAATTTATTATGTGCTTTTTCCAATGTACTCAGCCCTACTATGAAGCTAAATTACAGCTTTCACATGAAGGCTATAACCCAACTATAGCACAAGACTATGAGGAAAGGGCCAAGGAAGGGGAAGGGAGGGGGGAGGGTTTGGTGGAGGGAGGGTATGGGTGGGGCCATATCTATGGTGCATCTTAGAATGGGTACAGGTGATTGCACTAATGTACACAGCTATGATCTAACAATAAAAAAAAAAAATTAAAAAAAGACATTTATTATATAATTAATCACATGAATTGAAAGAGAAAAAATCTGATTAAACAGGGCTTTGACAAAATTCTTTTTTGTGTGTGACAGAGTCTCATTCACCTAGGCTAGGGCGCCATGCCATCAGCCTAGTTCACAGCAACCTCAAACTGCTGGGTTCAGCAATTCTCCGACCTCAGTTTCCTGAGTACCTGAGACTATAGGTGCCCACCACAATGCCTGAATCATTTTACTATTTTTGGTAGAGATTGGGTTTCACTCTTTCTTACGCTGGTTTGGGACTACCAAAGGGTCCTACCGCCTCAGCCTCCCAGAGTGCTAAGATTACAGGCATGAGCCATCACACCCGGCCAAGGCATTGACAAAATTCAATACCCACTCTTGAGAAAACACTCCAGAAAACAGGTCAAATCGTTCCTTCATATGATTTTCACCTGTATGTCTGAAGTTATATGTGTACACGTATATACACATAGACACACTCATACATGCATATCAAAAGGATAAACCAGGAAATGGTTGAAAATAGTTACTTGTAAGAGTAGGGTGGGAGCAAGGTGGGATAGAAAAGGGTGTCAATCCTCTCCATGCATACTTTTAAAAAATAGTTTTGACTTTTTGCCCATAAAATATTTTAGATGATTATAAAATAAAATTAAATCATAAACCAATAAAGAAAGCACCTTAAAATTGAGAGCAACCACATGCAGCAGCAGCCATGTGAGCTGTGATTCTAAGGTCCTGAGACACCCACTAGTTCATATCTCACATTGCTCGCACTATGGTATCCAGTCTTTGCTTCCTGTATCTAAAAGGGAGGGAGGGTAATTGGTGGGACTACACCTACCATGCATCTTACAAGGGTACAAGCGAAACTTACTAAATATAGAGTATAAATGTCTTAACACAATAACTAAGAAAATGCCAGGAAGGCTATGTTAATCAGTGTGATGAAAATATGTCAAATTGTATATAAAACCAGCATATGGTGCCCCATGATTGCATTAATGTACACAGCTATGATTTAATAATAAAAAGTATCTCCTTTCCTTTCAAACTTCAGAACATATTTAAAATTTTAAAAATTTATCTAGAATTTCTATGCTTTAAAAGAGAGTTTTGTTAAATCACATTATAAACTTGAAAATACATTTTTAAGCAATTAAATTCCTCATAGTAACATTTTTTTAAAAACAGCAAAAAGAAAAAAAAGTGGATATATGTCTGCTGGGCAATATACAATTACTTTCTTTTTTTTTTTTTTTTTTCCTGAAATATATATCAGGTATCAGGCAAGACTTGCAAACACATTCTTCAACAAGGTTGTAAGCTATTTGGTAGGACATCATGCTATCTACATTTCCCCCAATATTATTCATAGCTAAAGCAATGCTGAATCTTGGGAAAATGCTCAATTGAAAATTACAAATATTAATTCATGGCTTGATGAATTTTTAATACTCAGAACAGGACAGAATGTAATTGTCCCATACAAGGATAGTGACTAATCACCTAGACTTTTGCTCTCTCATGCTTGATACTGGCTATGACACTTGTATCACTTTGCCTTGTAATAAACCAGGCATTGATGATAATAACTATAAAAATACCAGCTAATAAGGTTACCTTTTTCTCAACAGCTAATAAACACAATATATATATAGCCATAGTTCACCCAATATCAAGCTATGTTGAATTTTTTCACATTATGCTTTTTTGGAGAAATTGAAATAATTGTGTGATAGATTAGGCATATTCGTTCAGGCCGACTCAGATTAATTCCATCTATTTGTATCTTCTGAATGGTTATGCTGTATTGCTTGGCACTTGTTATACAGTGTATTGAGTTTGTAGATTGAACAGCACATCTCCTGGACTACACATTTCCAAAGTTACAGAGCTAGGTAATTCCGCGTAGACAGCCCTAATCAAGCAGTGAAAGTTAATGAACCACCTCCTATGAGTAAGCGCTGTTTTCAAGATACTACTCGTATAGACATTTAATTCTCTCAATCATAGGTTCCAGGAACCATTGTTAAGTATAATACCACATTTTCTCAGTGTTTCATAATTTATAAGTGGCCCACTTGAGAATTGAAAGAATCTAAAATCAATTCATGCTCTTAACTCCACCTTAATGCTTAGTCCTATTTCATTAATTCCTGGTTTGCACATTTATATTTTGCCTGAGATGAAGAGGAGTAACTCATTTTTCTGTTTCATTAATTGATATGAGTTTTTATACTTACAACTTTCTTTTCACAAAAAAATATCCAACATCTTTTTTTTTTTTTTCTTGTAGTTTTTGGCCTCGGCTGGGCTTGAACCTGCCACCTCCGTCATATGGGGTGGCACCCTACTCCTTTGAGCCACAGGCACTGCCCACTATCCAACATCTTGATGGGGGTGGGATACACCATGAGTGAGAGAGAGAATTAGAGTGATAAACACATGTCATTGTACCATGGAAATGAACATTACACTGCGATTCCTGCCATGAAACCAAATGAGCGAACCTCAACTTTAACTTTTCTTAGAGAAACAGCAAGTTTCAACCTACTTTTGCTGTTGTAGAATTGTTGCGAGAATAATCACTTTGGCATTACAGTAGCCGTTGGTACAGGAGCCCCTTCCAAAGTATCTGCTGCAGATGATTCATATCTTACAACCTTTCACATTTATAAGAAAAATTCTCTTCCTCATTGCAAAGCTTTGACGAAGTCCTTGAGTGATTTCTACCTCAATTCTGCAGATGCGAGAGGCTGATTAAACGTCCAAAACATGGAGTCCTTTCTCCGAACACCCTTGAGGATTAACCTTGATCAACAGCATCAGTGGATGCCACACAGACACACTCAGCTGGCAGAGAGGCATTTTTTTTACAGCTCCCCCACACTCTTTGCTAGATGCATCTGAGCCCTAATTTTAATTTTTTATCTCTAGGCCTTCTTTGCGGCAGACGAGGCAGTTGTGCCAGAATATATGATGATTTAATGATGTTTCAGAACTGTTTTATGGCCAAAAGCCAGAGAGAATAATCCTTGACCTGGATATAATGATTCTAGACTCCTGGAATGGAAAAGGGAAGGCAATTTTCAATTTAGCCCTTGTTTCCTTCCCAGATCTCATGCTATTATTAGTTTAAAAATTAGAGTACAGGTATTTATTTTTGAGAGGATAAACGTGTATTGATGTTTATATGCATATGAGGTGGATCCTGGCATGCGTGTGAAGGATGGTGAGAGTTTTCAGCACTTTTTATGTCCACTGGGAACAAATGCCTAAGGCTAATATATGAAACAAAACTGTAGTGTCTGTAAATGGATCTAATTACCAATAAAAAAGAATGCCTATAAATGGATCTAATTACAAATAAAAGAATGCTAAAGATTTATTATTACTTGTTCTGTGCTTTGTGAGCATTAAAGTCAAACTAATTAGTAGAGTGGTGTTTTCTTATTTTTAATTTTAGAGAGAGTATTATAAAACATGGAAGATGGCAGGCTATATTTTGATACTTTTAAAAATATATAGTTAAGTCATATAGATACAGACTTTATATCACTAGAAGCAACCGGATTTACTGAAACTTCCCGAAGGCATTTAATATATTTTTGAACTAGAAACACTTTCATCTTAGTTTCACACTTTAAGTAAAACTTTAGTATAATTTTATTTGCCTAGGACATAAGAACACATATGATACAAAGTTACTCAGAAAAATAATCAAATTGTATTGACAGCAATGAAATTATGAAAGCAGCACTATTTTGAAGAGCTCAAATAAAGTACCAGGTAGAGTTTTGCAACATTTTCTTTTATAATTTTAAAGCAAAAAAATCAAACTATTTTGTTATGATTTTTGTTGTGTAGTAGCAAGCTTTATTATTACATACATGAACTTAACCATCAGTTGTGTTACGTGACAAAAATACACTATATAAGTAAATATACACACACATAGTATATATATGTATGTACAGACCTAGGCATCTTTGCTCCTAATTATATTCAAGTAAATAGGTTTAGAAAAGCATCTGGGAAATACCACCAGGTATTGGCAGTTACTAATCGGCGGTAACATTTTGGAAATTGCTTTCACTTTCATATTATCTCAAGTTCTGTAATGATGATACATTATATTTATAACAGCTTTGATATTAGATTTTAAGGTGAATCATGAGTAAAAGACTGTCATTACCATTATTGAAAGAAAAAAAATATTTTTGGTCAACTTGAATATGTACATTTTTGGGAATTCAGATGAAATAGTCGCATGTCCATTTATAATATTTACTATATTCTTTAGTAAAATATATAAAATCATACATTGTGTGATAAAATTGAGATTTTTTTCACTTGTTTCAAGTTCTAGAGCAATTTTGAACTTCTTAATGTGAATCCTGCACAACAGACACTAGTGTCTTCAGCAAAACTATAACCACCCTTTACTTCATTACCACATTGTTCCAAGAACACACTGTTTAATTTTATTCTCTTTTTAAAATATGGCACGTTAAAATTGTGTATGATATTGATACTAAAAATGTTTGTCTAAATGAACAAAGTCCATTTGCAAGACATGCTAAAAGTTACCCCAATCGCCCTGTTGCCCTGTAGTTGTATATCTGTGATTTACACAATACAATTCCTCGTTGTATTTCTTTGCAATGCTTCAAAAAAAATATTGTTACCTTCACATCTCATGTGAAAGTCACTCCCTCAGTAATTAGAGTTATATTAAATACTAAATCCACTGTGACTCATCCACCTTTCTCTCTCTCTACAAAATGAGTATGTATGTATACATACATATGTGCACACACAAATTGTTCAGAAAAAATTACTGAACATGCACAAAGGCAACACATATATATATATATATATATATATATGCACACACACATATATATTTATATATGCGATATTTTCTGCAAACAAGATTTGGTGGTTCAACCAAAAGCAATTAAGAAAGAACTGTGTTACATGCTTCAAAGTACCCTTATTTTATTTATATGAGTGTAAATATACATACATATATAATACTTATATCTCTGTATATGAATATTACATATAAAATAGTTATACCTATATTTAAAATAGTTTACTGTTTAGATTGCATGCAAATTTTATGGATACCCTGTACTTGTATAGATGCTTATGTATATACAATATATACATATACGTATATACATATATATATACTTTATATATGTGTCTCTCTCTGTGTATATACATATGCACAATTTTATATATGTAATTTTTTAATTTAAATTGTATCAATACATTACCTTATCTCAAGGTACTGAATATTAAATTTTAGATCAAAAAGAGGCCTTTTCTTATATTTTGGCATAGAGAAATACAAATATTATTTTTAATCTGTAATATACATACATTGTATTGCTTGAGAATATCCAAGCTTGCTGGGCAGAACAAAGAAAAACAGATGACACTGATGACATGAAGAGATAAGCTAGAACAGATAAGTAGCTACTGAGTAATGTGTGAGCACAGAGTAGGGGAGAGCGAGGAGACAACTGACGTACACGCCACACTGAAGAGGCACCTATTATTCATCAGCCATTAAACACAGAGGAGGCACCCAAGGCGCTGAATACTTGGGGTACACTTAATATACATAAGGCACATGAGGTATACCATCATCAGGAGGTTTTAATTAAGCTTCCCTTTGCTGATTTCCATATAGGTGTCAACTGTACTCCCCAAGAAGCACACAAACTCCAGAGCCGTTTAACCAGTTAATTCGTGCGTAGAGCTCTGGCCAGGCTGATTTGTTTTCCCTTGCACCCTTCAGCCACAACAGGTATATGTCATTGGCTCCCCGCATCCTCCACAGGACCAGAGAGGCAGGACTTCTCAGCACTGTGTACCCCAGTATGTGACACTTCTGCTCTATTTGCATTGTATCCTATGTGGGTTAACTTACTCCTTCCCATTCACGGTCCTAGATTCTCTCCACACATATTTCAAAAAGATTAAGCAAATTTTACACCGCAAGCATTTTATTTCTGTCTGTTGAGTATTTCTTTCTTTTTTCTTTTTTTCTATTTTAATTGTTAAATCATAGCTGTGTACATTAGTGCAATCGCCTGTATGTTGAGTATTTCTGTCCTGTGACTCTAGTATAGCTTGCTTGACAGTGTAATTGAACGCCACTATTATATCAAGGTCAATTTTCTTCATGACAAAGTTTATTTGTATTCTACCTCAGATTTTGCTATTATCAAAAAAGAAGTAAAAAATGTATTTCAAAACACCGCATATGGGGTTTTACTGCAATAGCTTTTCATACCTTAACATACAAAGGGAGCTAGTTTATTTAATGATTTTTTTTCCCACTGAATTATAGAGATTAGAGCAAAAAAAAAAAAAAAAAATTAAGCTCTCTGGACTATAAACTATGTGTGTGGCTTTCTGGGGTGGCACCTGGAGAAAAATAAGTTCCTTAGGTAATCACTTTATAAAAACATCCATTCATACATAACTAACTCCAAGAGACAGTTGTAGGTTTTGAGATGAGAACTTGAAGACTAAAAAAAATGGTGATGTTCTTAAAACACAAGGAAATACAACCTCTCATATTTGAAGGGCCTGTCAAGAACATTTAAATTTATAATTAAAGAATTCTTCTTTGACTTTTATTTGGGCTTTATGAGAAGACTAATTGAGATTCCCTTGTGGAATTTTTATTCAGCGACTGTCTCTACCTCCATGACACCACTACATCAAAGGTAATAGAATTGGCATGCTGATTGAATTGAACAAGAGCCTCTGTTGTCTGTAAGCTGAGGTGGTGAACTTGGAATATTAACCTTTCAGGCAATATAAGATTGTAGAATTGCTAGTTTCATCTCTTCTAAGAATGTAAATGGGCTTAACATAGTCACCCACACTGACCTGACAATATGGCAATATACAGAAAAAATATTTTTTGAAAACTTTATAGATTGATGTGCTCTATTTTGGATTCCAGTGAACTACCTGAAAGGTCTAGGAAACATTCACACAATTATGTTACGAAAGGTCACTATCAGTAAGTTTTCAACTCTAGATTCAACTCTAGACATTTTATAATAATCTTTCTCACACACACCCTATTTTCATTTCAACTGATAATGTACTAATACCATGTCTGTTGTTTCTAGTATAAATAACAAAAAGCTAAATTTTTTATATTATTTTATATATTCTTTGACTACCAATTTTGTAAAATTTAAAAAATCTTATATGAACAAAATATGTATTTGAAAATGAAGATCATAGTAAAAATGTTCATTACCCATATTTTATTTTATTTTATTTTTTATTAAATCAGCTCTGTACATTAATGCAATCATGGGGCACCATACGCTGGTGTTATATAAAATTTGACATATTTTCATCACACTGGTTAACATAGCCTTCCTGGCATTTTCTTAGTTATTGTGTTAAGACATTTATACTCTACATTTAGTAAGTTTCACATACCCTTGTAAGATGCACCATAGGTGTGGTCCCACCAATTACCCACCCTCCCACCCATTCTCCCACCTACCCTACCCTCCTTTTCCCTTTCTCCATATTCTTAGGTTATAATTGGGTTACAGCTTTCATATGAAAGCTCTAAATTAGTTTCATAGTAGGGCTGAGTACATTGGATACTTTTTCTTCCATTCTTGAGATATTTTGCTAAGAAGAATATCTTCCAGCTCCATCCATGTAAACATGAAAGAGGTAAAGTCTCCATCATTCTTTAATGCTGCA
>CAUYPK010161193.1:0-84329 GCA_963574355.1 Loris lydekkerianus | reverse complement strand
TGTCACCCTTGGTAGCGTGCCATGGCATCATAGCTCATAGCAACCTCAAACTCCTGGGTTGAAGTGATTCTCTTGCCTTAGCTCCCAAGTAGCTGGGACTACAGGCACCCACCACAATGCCCAGTTATTATTATTATTATTTTTTTTTTTTGTAGAGACAGAGTGTCACTTTATCACCCTCAGTAGAGTGCTGTGGCATCACACAGCTCACAGCAACCTCCAACTCCTGGGCTTAGGCAATTCTCTTGCCTCAGCCTCCTGAGTAGCTGGGACTACAGGCGCCCGCCACAACACCCGGCTATTTTTTTGTTGCAGTTTGGCCGGGGCCAGGTTTGAGCCCGCCACCCTCGGTATATGGGTCTGGCGCCCTACCCACTGAGCCACAGGACCTGCCCAATGCCTGGCTATTTTTAGAGATGAGGTCTCACTCTGGCTCAGACTGGTCTCGAACCTGTTAGGTCAGGCAATCCACCCACCTTGGCCTCCTAGAGTGCTGGGATTACAGGTGTGAGCCACTGTGCCCAGCCGGTTATGTTCCTCGTGACTAGGCACAGAGTTTCTTGTTTAAGCTGTAGGGTATAAAAAGACAAATGACAGAAATTGGATCCTGGCAAGTGGTCGTGGGTTATCAAATCTAGATTGTCAGTCGAAGTACTCCAGTAGTGTTCTCCAGAGGACTGAGCTGGAAAGTTTTGTTTCAACTGAAGTATAATTCTAGCAAAGACAAATAAACAACTTACAAGTACTTCTGCATATTTGGCTAGTTTCAAGGGCATTATAGTCATGATAGTTTAAGCTTATGGTGTGGTAACTATTCTCCGGTTTCAATGGCTTAACATGTAAAAGTGTATCTCTGCTACCACAGAGTCTACTGGAGTCAGTGGAAAGTGTGGTGTGTGGAGGAAGGGCTCTGCCTCACTTATTTACTCAAGGGCTCAGGCTTGTGAAGGCTCCACCATCTTCAACAGCTGCCCCACAAGGAACAAGAGAAACTGGAGGATCATGTTGGGGCTTTTCAAACATCACTTCCTCCAACATTTCACCAGCCAGAATGGGAGTTACTAGCCCACCTATTTCCAAGAGGCTTTGAATTGTAGCCTTCTGTGTGTCTACCACAGGCACACCACAGAGCATGGGTAGCCAAGGAGGCCTTCTCAGACATGGCTGGCTGCAGATGGACAGGGTGGGAAGAGAGCTAGCTTGAGAGAAAGAGAGGAAAGCGTGTCTGGTACCTGGTAGGTTTCCCAGTTCTCCTTCTGAGCTACCCCAAAGTTCCACTAATATTGTGATGGTATATCCCCACTGAATAGATAAAATCCTATTAAGACAAGCCAGGGAGCTGCTGCTGCACAGTCATTTGTATTTATTTTAGAAGCACAGAGTAACTCCACTCCCATTATCACTGTTTCTACAAAGAACTCATCTTGCTGGAGAGAAGATGGAGTTGTAATACTTTCAGACTCCTCCGTGATTAGCAGGATCTCTTAAGTTTAGGGATTACATTTAACCACAAGTTAAGGTAAATAACTTGCCTTCAAGCTAACTTTAATTGTTTTAACTTTCAACAGAGCCACTCCCTAGGTCCATCTGTCAAATAAGGAAACCAGAGGATGAGGCAGTCAGGGGAAGAGAAAGGGCAAGGGAGAAGTGGCCTAAACGGTTCTTTACAAGTGTATAGAAAACTTCTGGGAAGTTGGGTGCAGCTAAGTTAAGGCTGGCATGGGATGGCCAGAGAGGAAATTATAGAGAATGGGGAAATCTTTAAGTCTTTATGTTTTGGGACACGGAGAGAGAAAGAAATCCACTAGTGGTTTAGGATACCCATGTATTGAATCACATACTTCCAAAGAGCAAGCTTGACACAGTTGTGGCAAATTCAGTAGGGTACTCTGGAGTGAGAATTGCTTATCAGGGTTGATGCTATTAGGCCAAATGGGCCAGGCTCTCACCACCTGCAGTCATTGGCTGTGGGCAGCCTTGTGCAAGCATGGCATTGTACAAGCTTTCTGGAAGCTCAACATCAACTCATCCCTTGAAGGGTGATCTAGGCTGCCTGTCTCCTTGTGTACCACAGATTTTGTGCCCAAGTACCCTTTTTATTTTGAATTTTTACCTTGAGAGGAGTCCAGATATCTAGCCACATTTTAGAGCTAGATTGTCTGGAAATTCCAGCAAATATATCTGGCTTGGGTGGAAAGCCTGGAGTGTAATCAGCTTAGTTGGTGACCCATTTCCACTCACTGGTTAGCTACTAAGAGGATTTTCATTGCTGAGGCCTTTTGTAGGGTACAGTGTATGTCATGCATCTTACAGGAGCCCATGAAATTTCAGTATTCATCTGGAAGTTCCCCCAATTAACAGAGATGTGTAGTCTTTTCTGCTCTTCAAAAGTCTATTGGGTCTGTTGATGGGAGGTAACTTATTGGACATGAACTATATACTAAGTGCTGGATATAACATAATCTCAACATTTTCTAGAAACACTATGAGGTATTTATTAATATTCTCACTCTGTGGGGGAGACTCACAAAGATTAAATAACATTCCAAAGATCTCAAGATTCAGAAGCATAAGAAGAGAGGACTCCATGGGAAAGGATTTATAACAGTTTTGTCTCCCTACCCCATTCTTTTTATTTAGCAAGGGTGTACTTTGGAGCTAATGACCAATAAATATTTATGGAATTAATAAAGAGGGGCAGAGATAGAGTCTAAAATCATATGTATCACTTTCATTCTGATGATGCAAAATGCACACAATTCAGGAAAGATCGTGAAGTCCAAGGAAAGAAAAAAGCTTTGGTTTAATGAGAAAACACCATCTTGTGTTTGAAACTGCATCAAGATGCTTCTCGGACTACAGTCATCCAAGCCACGGGTGCACCTGCCCTGATGTAGTAGGAGTATGCCTACACCACCCGAAGTGCTGGGGAAAGAACAAATAGTAGGTGTGAGCGCAAAATTACTTTGTACTTTCACTTTGAGAAAATGGTTGGAAATTTTAGGTTTCAGGAACAAATTGTCAATGTATTGAAGTATTAGATGGATTCTGACTAAATCTGAATAAGGACACTCAGAATAGCATTACTTGCTTGTTTTTTAGACTTGTTTATAAAAGACTGAGGAAATTCCAGTATGGATGTGGATACCTGATTTAAAGTTTGCTTTCCAGACTCAAGAAGTAGACAGATGGTAAAGTCTTTGACTTTAGTTAAGAGACATTGTTTGCTCTTCATAGGTGCTGCCTGAGCCTGTGATCTAGGCTATAACAGACCTCAGAGCTCACAGGGGCTTTGCCACTGCGGCACCGACCTACATCACCAAGGATTACCAATAATAGGATTTGCCACTTGGAAGCTGGGACTGTACTTACTCAAAACTCACAAAGTATTTTCTTGCAGAGGAATATGGCTTCAAGTTTTCACTACTTTCCATTAGTTCTGGCCTTTCTGGATATATATGCAGCTCAGCCTTTCTGCCTGCCAGGATGTACCTGCTCAGAGGAGACTTTTGGCAGGTGCGCTGTGCTGGCACGATGTCAGAGGGTTACAGGGGATGGGCATTCTTGGGGATGATGTGGAGTAGAACCAGACCTACAGCTGGCAGGAAACCAGCAAAATCTCTATGAGACTTGTTCTCGTTAGTTCTGTACTTTGCTAAACTGCATTTTTACCAAAATAGGTCTAACTCTTTTATTTCAAGTGCATATTTTTTCCTTCTAATTCACACGTTTAAAGCCTGGATAAACCTAATCCCACTTTCCAAATCCCTGATGTTTATCTTAAAGCTCTTTTTGGTTTCTTGTACAGGACTCTGCAATGCATTTCTATATCTTTAGGAAAGATCCCAGGGAACCTTCCTGAAGAGTTCAAGCAAGTGAGAATTGAAAACTCGCCCTTATTTGAGCTGCCCCGAGGGTCTTTTATCAACATGAGCACCTTGGAATACCTTTGGCTTAACTTTAACAATGTCACTGTGATCCACCTAGGAGCCCTGGAGCACCTCCCAGCCCTGAGAGAGCTGAGACTGGAGGGGAACAAACTCCGTTCAGTACCATGGACAGCATTTCGTGCCATGCCTCAGCTGAGGGTCTTGGATCTCAAACACAACATGATTGATGTACTCCCTGAGCTGGCTCTCCAGTTCTTGGTCAACCTGACCTACCTTGACCTATCCTCCAATAGACTTACAGTTATATCCAAGAATGTCTTCCTGAACTGGCCAGCCTACCAGAAACGCCAGCAGCCTGGATGTGGGGCTGAGATGCTCCCTAGCCTGGTGGTGGCTCTGCACAACAATCCCTGGGTATGTGACTGTCGCCTAAGGGGACTCGTCCAGTTCATCAAGTCCATTACCCTCCCAGTCATCCTGGTGAATTCCTACCTGATATGCCAAGGCCCTCTGTCCAAGGTAGGGCAGCTTTTTCATGAAACTGAGCTCAGTGCTTGCATGAAACCACAGATCTCAACCCCCAGTGCCAATGTCACCATCTGGGTGGGACAGAATGTGACCCTGCGATGCTTGGCACAGGCCAGCCCTTCACCAACTATTGCATGGACTTATCCTCTGAGCATGTGGAGAGAATTTGATGGTAAGCCTTATGCACCCTCTCAGCTTATCTAAGGTGGAATGGAGAGGTCTACAGCAATCCCATTCTCATTAGGGAGGTCCTCAACTGGGTCAACAGGAATGATGGGTTCAGGTAAGATTGGATAGGCCTGAATTATATTCTCCAAAACAGAAAATATTCCAAGATAGCTTCCCACTAACAGCATTGTTTTAAATGGTTATGTACAGATCTCTTTAAGGCATACATACATACGTAAATATTAATACATAGATTGGAGTTGATTTAACATTTTGCATAGATATTATAAAATTGTATATGAACAAATATGTTCTTTGAGAGTCTTCTATGTGCAAAATACTATACTAAGAATTAGAGGATTATAGAATTTCTGATTAGGATTGATTCTAGAGATGATCTATTTCTTAACTTATCTCCTAAACTTGCCTGAGCAGAATCACCTTCAGTGCTTGTTAGAAATAAGGTTGATAAGAACTTTTTGGCTTGAAGCTGTAATACTAGGGTCTGGGGAGAGGGAGTGACCTCAATGGCCCCAGGACTGGGATTAAAACCTATCTTTTCTTTCCTGGAGCTTCTTGCTCTGTCTGTAATCACTTTCAATGCAACTCTATAGAGATGGACATGTCACAAAACCAGGGATGGCTTCCCCAGAGGTATCTTGAAGCTGAAAGGATCTTTGTAGATTTCCACATCTTCCCCTGTGCTCACTGTCTCTAGAAGACAACTAGTGTGAGAAATGCACTTAGTTGTCGAGATATTTGTTGCACATGGCAACATAACTATGGATTATTAATAAAATTCCCAATTAACTGAACTGTTCACTTTTCCCCAGCATTTTAATAATACCTCACTGGCTGGAGTTTCAACAACAATGAAGTAGAAACATAGACTGTCCTGTTGTAGCCTCTTTGAAAACGTCTGTACTCTTTGGCACTGTATTATATCCATTCTTTCAGCAATAATAGAAGCTTAGATTTACTGGACACTTACTGTCAAACTTATGTGGTGAATGCTATTATCATCCCATTTTATTGACAAGGAAATTGATGCCAAGAGAATTTAAACAAGCTGGCCACTAGCTCAGTGGTTAGCATGCTGGGCCTGCACACCAGGGGCAGTGAGTTCAAAAAAAGAGAGAAAGAGAATTTAAGCAACTTCCCTGGGACCACATATTTAGTAAGTAATAGAAGTCCAGGCCTTTGACTCCAGGCTCTGTGGCACATCTGGAACATAAGAAGCCCTTCTTGAAGCTCATAACATTGCATAATCACACAGTTTCAAGAAATCATCTGAAAGCCATAATTCAGCAAGGCCAAGGTGGTTTGGTGGGAGCAGCAGATGAAGTTGAAAGAGTGAAGTCTTCATAAATAGAAGGCATGGGTCCTAGATCAATTGTCATTTCTGAAGAACTCTCACTCCAGGCAAGTTGGTTGATTGCTCCAATCCTCAACATCCTATGTGTAGAACTCAGTTACACAGGGTTGAGAGTAGGCAAACTCCTGACACCAGGTGCAAGCTCAGTAAGTGGGTACCACCTCCTTTTAACAAAAACTGGCATGGCTGGACACTCTCCAGCTGTCTTCCAGGGACATGCAAAGCTGTTTTGCTCTTTTCTTTATCCAGTACTGACCTCTTCTACCGCAGAAGACGCTGCTCTGTCAGAGCTGACCATACCTGCCGCCCACCAGGTCGACAGTGGCAATTACACCTGCCTGGCCTCCAACTCCATGGGCAGGAGCACCCTTGTCATCTCTCTCCACGTCCAGCCTGCCCCTGCACTGCCTGCACCCCATTCTCTCTCCTCCCCCTTGGAGGGCAATGCCTACCTTGACCTGAGGGTGGTCAAACAGACAGTGCACGGGATTCTATTGGAGTGGCTTGCGGTGGCAGACAGCCCTCAGGAGGAGTGGTTCACCCTCTACGTCGTGTCAGATGAAGCCCTCAGGAAAGAGGTGGTTCACATCGGGCCTGGAATCAACACCTATGCTGTGGACGACCTCCTTCCGGCCACAAAGTACAAGGCCTGCCTCAGCCTAGGGAGCCACCCCCCACGCCAGGGCCGGTGTGTGGTCTTCGTGACAGGCAGAGACGAAGGGGAGCTGGAGGCCCGCGAGCGCCTGCTGCACCTCACCGTGGTGCTGTGCGTGGTGCTGCTGGCAGTGCCCGTGGGCGCCTACGCCTGGGCAGCCCAGAGCCCCTGCAGCTGCAGCGAGTGGGGCCTGCGCTGCTGTGCCCACCACAGGAAAGTCCCTCGGTGCCCCAGTGCAGCCCCTCAGTGCAGGGACCACCCAGATGTCTATGAGGACAGTGAAGGGGACCCTGAGGGGGATGAGGAGAAAGGAGAGGAAGATAGCAGCTGAGCAGCTCGGCCAGGGGATGGAAATGATGTGCGCCTGTAACCTACCCTCCAGGGTTGCTCACTTGGCTCCATGTATGCGTTCAACAAGTATTTATTTACTACCTACTGTGTTCCAGGCACTGAACTTTTTAACAAAGGGGTTCAACAGAGAAAAGGGGGCATAGTCCTTATTTTCATGGACTATGTCTGATGGAGTCGTACCTAATTACTCACTGTATTCCTGGAGACTAGAAATGAATCAGCGTTACTCTTTGACTATATGTGGCTCTATAATTCATGTTTGCTTGTAACATCTGCACATAACATGTGGCGTATGTTGTCCTATAAAGGAAGAAGAATTTTACTTCTTTTTATAGATGAGGAAACTGCAGCCTGGAAAGGTCAGTGATTTCCTGAACATCTCCCACCTGGCAGGGGGTGGAAGCACCACTGAACAGGTGGTTCCAGTCTCATTGTTGGCTCAAATGTCTGCTTTGCAGCGCTCTTTTGTCTTGCATTGTTCAGAAAGTGTGACTCTCCCTGTTTGTGATATACTCTTCAGGAGACAATGTAAGTTTGATGTTCCAAAAAGCTGACCCTCAGAGCAATGAGACCCTGGTGGGAGATGTGAGTTTCTCTCCATGGGGGGTCTGTGCCCTGTGAGCCACCTTCAGGGCTGCCTAGCAGGCTGGTGTCACCAGTGCCAAGGAGTGGAGGAGTCACGGCAACCCCAGCCTCAGGCTTTGGTGACTTCTAGAAAGCACCGAGGACACTGGGGAAGAAGAGCATCTATGTGAAATCGGGTGATTCCCTCTCTCATTCTCTTTCTTTCTTTAACAAAGAGAAAGCTACCCAGTCCTGATTCTCACCTATCCCCATAACTTTGACTATTGGGTTTATTTTTTCAGCCTATATCCCCCACACTTAGTGCTGAACACAAAAGATGCTTATTATATGAATAAGGGACTAATACTGGCCTTTTCCCACTAGGCAACCTCAGGCTGTCCTGTGGAATCCATGGGAGGAAGTTGTTTCCTCTTAGCTGGGCTCACGTGGAATGGAAGAGCCCCAGGAGCCCCAAAGGCCACTCTTGGTCCCTCTAGGCAGCACTGTAGGGGAGACCTTTCCCAGGATTTAGACCCACATCTGCCTCCCTGCAGTTTCTCCCACTGGCCACAGAAAACTCCCCTGAAGATTGTAAATAGAAGCTGATCTCCTTGTGACATCCCCACACGGTTTTCTCCCTCCCCCCACCATCCTTACTAGTTCCTACTCATCCTTCTAGGCCCTTCGGGTATGTATATCACGTCCTCTAGGAAGGCTTCCCTGACTGCACATCTCTGGGGTGAGGGATTGAGCATGTGGTGTTTTCATTTGTTATGAGCTTTTTGGAGGCTGAGACTGACCTTCCTCACTGTGGCCACTGTACCTGTCTAAACCTGGATTATGTTGATAATCAGTGTTGGCTGTAATAAATTTTAAAAAATTGAATATAGCTCTTATATTCAGACCAATAGTGCCCTCATTTCCTTAGGTTCTACTCATTTATTCTCTTCTGGACATTAGAACAAAACCATTTTTTAATGGAAATTTTTAGACATATCAAAAGTAAAGAGAAACTCATTCTTCCCCCTAAGTCAGCTTCAATTAGCTTTAACATTTTCCACCTTAAAAGCCACCTTAAAAAAAAAAGTTGAGGACAAGGACCCAGTTTCATTTCATCAGGTCCTTGTCCTCAACTTTTTTTTTTTAAGGTGGCTTTTTGTTTTTTAATACCAAACAGAAAGCTTCAGACCAGTTTACCTATAAGTATTTTAGTTTGAGGTCTAACAGATAAAGACATTTTCAAAAACATAACCATGATGTTATTATCACTCCTAAGAATGTATATTTTAAAATAATATAAACACATATATACTTTTAGAAATGTACATGTGTACAACACACACATACATGCAATGTGGTAGAGAATTTATTAATGAGAAATTGTTGAAGAAAAGGGTTGACGCAAGATCAAGAACTTGTAGTTTCACTGGCTTCTGTGTGCTTGCCTTCATAGGATCAAGGGTGGATCTTGGGTCTTGGAAGGTACAGTGTCATGAAGTGACCTGGGCCACATGAAGGTGGAGTGGACATTCTGACCTTCATTTTCAGCAAGGGAAGCTTGGTGGTAGCCATGGGACAGAGGGCTCAGGAGGAGAGGGTCCTGGAAGAGGAGAAGGTGAAGCAAGAAATGGTGAGGAGCATGTTGGTGGGAAGGGTGGGGTTCATTTTCTTCTATAAACATGGAACTTTAGGGAGAGGGGATATGGTCTAGAGAGAGTCTCTGGGAATCTGATACTTAAGACCTTTGAGTTTCCCCTTGAGAAATCCTAAAGATTCACAACACTCAGATCTAGTAGGCCATTTGATAGTAAGGAAAGAAGAATAGACTTGGAAACCTAGTTTCCTGGGATTAAATTCTGGCTTTGCCTCTTACTGGCTTTGTAACATCAGGGAAGTTGCTCACATTTTCTGTGCCTTGGTGCTCTCACCTGTAAAATGAGAATAATAATAGTACCTATCGCACAGCATTGTTCTGATTGCATGTGGTCTCTTACATGTAAAACTCTCAGGACCATTCCAAGTACATAAGAAACCCTCAACAAATATCACAATAATAAACACTACCACTGTTTAAAGATCTATGTCAGTTTGTGCTTTATTTGAATGTAACTCAGGATGTATTTTTGGCCATTTAGGACTTACTAGGGCTATGTATGTATGTATATTTATAAATATACAGAGAGTGCCAAAAAATGTATACAGATTTTAAATGATTGTTATCTATGTATTAGTTTTAGAAGTTGAATTGAAGATATGGTTACTAGTCAAGTGTACTGGACGTGCTATGCACATCCATTTCACCTGCAATTTGTATACCTTTTGGGAATGATCAATTTTACTTCCAACAAGATCTCTTAAAATGTGTATAGGTTTTTTGGCATCCTATATATATAATGATGTGGTATCTATGTTAATATTCGTCACATGTTCTGTTTAGTTCATGTTGAAAAGGTGCTACAGTTTTAGATTCATTTGTCATGCTCTTGAGCAGCTTATCTATTCAGAATTTAGACAATATGATTTTTTTTTTTTTTTTTTTTTTTAGATAGAGCCTCAAGCTGTCATGGTAGAGTACCATGGCATCACAGCTCACAGCAACCTCCAACTCTTGGGCTCAAGCAATTCTCCTGCCTCCACCTCCCAAGTAGCTGGGACTAGAGGCACTCACCACAATTACTGGCTATTTTTTGGTTGCAGCCGTCATTGTTGTTTGGCAGGCCCGGGCTGGATTCAAACCCGCCAGCTCAGGTGTATGTGGCTGGTGCCTTAGCCACTTGAGCCACAGGCGCCGAGCCTAGACGATATGATTTCAAGGCAAATGCCTTTGATTCAGGGCACATTTGTAAACAGGGTTACTTGGTTTTAGAATGAAGCCATCTCTAGTCCCAGGACTCTAGCAATTCAAGGGAAGACTTTTGTTCTTTTTCTCTTTCTCTCATGAGAGCTTGTATACCTGTCGCCTAGAAGAGGGCCTGAAATGGGTGATATACTCAGAACATGTGTCACCACAGAAATAACTGAGGACATTTTTAAGTAATGAATAAATGACTGGATCTCATTTAGTCAAAGAGGGGCATTTGCAGAATTTCATAATGTTTCACAGGTGCCCCCAACATCAGCCTGTTGCTACACTACTTCATTGATCAAATGATGAGAGCTTAAGCCATGGCCATTCTGGAAAGTAGGCTATTTCAGAGCATTTCCCCATGTTATTTCTGAGTCTCATAAGGGGCCCTCCATGTGCCCACATACCAGTCTGCTTGCTTTAGTCCTCATGAAGAATCTTCTCCATTCTTCCTGTCCATCCTCTGTGGCCAGAGCCCTTGAAGACTGTCAGAGAAGCATCACTGCCTACCAACAGATGCCAGCACTCTGCCAGGTGTGCTGCTCCCAGATTCTCTCAAAGCCTCAGGGAGAATCGCTGAAGTCCTTAGAGAAGCAGGGCATAGGGGCCCCTTCCCAGCTCTTGCCACACTTTGCAGCTGGACTGAGAAGGAGAGCAGCTTCAGGACAGAGTCCCATGTGCTCTCTTAGAAATATCTCATCACTCCTAACTCCCATGGAGTTGAATCCCAAGGGCAGGCTGCAGGCTGCACAGTCACAGATGCTGCAACTTCTGCCCTGCCCTCCTCCACTTCCTTACCAGGCCACTCTCCCCTCTTCTCCTTGCACAAAGTAAAGACTTTTGGGCTTATCAATGGGTGGAAATATCCAGGGGGTGAGGATGCTTGTAAGGAGTCCCTTCTCAGAGGATATGGTGTTCTAGTATATGGGTCACAATCCTAGCAAGTATCTACTGAGCTTGTATCAGCAGATGCAAAGTCAGTGTCAAGTATTTTATGTATATTAGCTCCTGTCACATTTAAGTGGGTGGAAGCAGGATGTGGACCTAGGGTTGGCAAACTGTAAAGCCCTTTGGTATTTCATATGATCAGAGAGTCTGAGCTCAGCCATGGGAAGAAAATGACTCTGTGGAGTTCCCTGAGTCACATCTGTAGATTGTCCATGAGGCTAAAGCTCCATGCTTAGGGCCAGGAATGGGTGATCCTGCCCAGTGTACATCCCTGCCTCCCAGCCCTCTACCTGGAGGCCTGACTTGTAGGTCTGGGCTGCAGCGTGACTGAATAGGCAGCCCCTCCTTGTTCCCAGCGTGGGACTATTCCCTAATGCAGGCACTTGAATGGCCTCACCATACCCACGGGGCTGCTTCAGTGGTGATGACATTTGCTGGTCCCTGAGGTTTGCCCGCAGCCCCTCCTCGACCCCAGCGTGGCTCATGCTGGCTGCTGATGGATGACTTCCCCAGCCATGCCCAGTTTGTTCTGCCTTGGTTCAAACTCCTGCCTCATCTAGGAGCCCACCCCTGTGTCTCAAGGTCCACATGCTGGCCTGAGCTTCTAGCCTAGAAGTCTCCAGGGCCATTGTCCCAGAGATGACACTGCCTCCCAGATGCCTGTACCCAAGACAGGCCTCTCATTTTCTGCCCTTGCTTCAGATCCCATTTCTCTTTAACCAGTTGTTTTTGGACTTATCCTGTGTGGGAGAAAAGCCCAATCCAGGCAGACAAGGCCTGCAAATGTGCTGGTATTTGGACAAAAAAATTTCAGCCTCCTTCAGAGTCAGATCTGGGACTCCAAGAATGAATCCACCCACCAAAATAGCCAGGAGGCAGGCTGTGTGACACAATCTGGCTGTGTGTCAGGAAGACACAGGGAACACAAATGAAAGGGAACAGGGAGCAGGAGGTCAGCCTGGCCTTCAGTTAATAGATTTTATTTACCATTTACAAAAGAGGTTGATTGCATGCAAGTTGTAAGGATGTTGTGTTCCTTGTGGAGAGCTAACACGATCCAGGGCAGCCCGCTCCTGAGACACAGGCTGTAACGAATCTGTTCAGTCTGGGGTCCTGGCTTGCTAGAGCCCACCTCTCACTTAATACTGTCTGAATCAGGGACCGCAGAAACCCCCACAAGGGATCTGCACACTAGCACATCTCAGCAACAAAACACAGACTCAGAAATCAAGAAAACCACCTGTGTAAATAATCTGTTTAAATAAAATCACTGATGTATTCTAGGATGCATGTTAGTGAGTGGAGCAAAATGCAAAGAACTGTTCTACTTTTCGCTCCCTGTGTACATGTCTAGGTTTCCTTATAGCTGGTTCCTTAAAGCAGGGAAGAAGCTCTTTGTATTAACCAGAGACGTCTTGTGTGGTTTATGCTGTGGGGGAGCTTTTTTGGTGTGCCCCAGCTAGAGGAACATGCCAAGGCGCTGGGAGCCCTCAGACCACATCCCTGCAACCTGCCTGCTATGAGGCCTTAGGCAATTCACTTCTCCCTTGGGAACTCCTTTTCCTTATCTTGGCAAAATAAAGGCCTGGACTGCATGTTACTGCTGAGCCCTGGTTGTCTCTGATAGTGGCTGGCCAGGGCTGCGCAGGGCATGGGGTGATGGGAAGATGGAAAGGGAGGTGTATGAGTTCAAAGATAATACTGTTATTCAAAGACAGCCCCAAACCCAGCACAGTGCCCCTGGGGCACTCAGCAGAGTAGTTACAAGGCTCCTAATACTTTCTGGGAGAGATGCACCCAGGGACCTGGCCTGCAGAGAAATACTGTGCATTCATGCCACTCTGCACTTAGTTAAAGCCCTCATCACTGCTGTTTCCTTTGGTCCTCACCAAGACCTGCAAGTGAGGCAGACAGGTCTTACTTTCTTCATTTTACAGTTGAGGAAAAGAATGATCTGGGAGCGTAAACACCTTTTCCAAGGTTACATGATGTGAGCAGTAGAACCAGATAAAAGCAGAAGTCCCCCCAGACCTAAGGTCTTATGACCATCAACCGCCAGGCACTGTCTCTCCAAGGATAACTGAGGGGCCAGCTCCTCAGACAGGAGACTTGATGCTCTTCTTGGGCTCCAGCCTGGCCATTTCAGGGCAGTCCTGGCTGAGGACATCTTCCCTCACTCTTGGCAAGGCCTTTTACCACCTCTATGTCCCTGGTTCTTCGTGGGCATGACAGGGGACCCCAGTCGCTGCCCAGGTGCTATGTTCCACCTTTTCAGTGGTGTTCAGGTCCCGCAGCCAGCAAGACTTTTCAGTGCACCTTTGCCCTCCCCCTGCTTCTATTTTCTCTGCCAGAGCTTGTAAGATTTGCTGACCTCCAGTGTGATCCAGGGCTGAAGCTCCTTTTCCAGCTCCTGTTCTTTGCTGAGGGCTTCATGATGCAGAATCTAGTCAGCTTTGTTCCATGTGTCCAGGACCCTGCTCCTTGACTAAGAGTAATGAGCTCCAAACAGGACCCAAGGGACTGTGAGATCTGGGATTGGAGAGTAGAAGACTCATAAAGCTACTCTTTATCAATCACCAGCCCTGGACAGGGGCTAGCAATGCAGCTGTGTCAAGAATTTGGGTCACGGTGGATTATTTGCTGATTGTATTCCATAGCCTGAGAAATCTCTTGACCAAGACTCCGTGCAGAGCCCTTGAGTATGGGAGTTACACCATTGTACAAGATGGGGTGACCTGAAAGAACAGAGGGTAGGGAGCATGGTCCGAGCAGTGGGGCAGCAGGGGTCAGGGTGAGGAGGATGGAAGGGGCCCCACGATATACTCTAGAAGTAAGCCTTATTGTGCATACTCTTCTCAAACTTCTGCTTGAGCTCAGAGACAAGAGTTGACTGGGTAGGGCTTCCGGTGGTTTGGGGTCTCAGTGGCACCTGGGGTTGCTGGGGGTTGAGTGACCCAGAGACTGTGGGCACAGTCCAATGGGCCACTCCTGTGCTGGGAGCCATGCTGGGTGGTGGAGGCAGGGTTGGGGCTCTGGGGGGCAGGGAGTTTTCTGGGCTATTGTTGTTGAAGTTCTCATTGGGAGGATCTTTGAGAATAAACTTGGTAGCAGCCTTGGCACTCCTGGACTTGAGCCACTCTACACGGACGGCGCGGGGTGCTGGGTTGGATCGCTTGCGGAACACGCGCCGCACTGGCAGCACCCTGTTGGACTTCTTGTTGCGCCAGAAGGTGGCAGTTGAGATGATGACAGTGATGGCTACGACGGTGGCCATGATGCCAGCCAGCACACCCACAGCCTTCATGGGGTTGTCCTTGGTCTGTACCAGGAAAGCGGCCATGGGGCTTCGAGACAGCGTCTGGAAGAGAGAGCCACCCCCTCCACTCAGCATTTCCTTCCTGGGCCCTGGAGGACAGAGCAGGGCAGGAGCCTCATTAAGCCTGATGGCTTTTACACTTTCTGGGGTCAGGGACAGATTTGAGAATCTGACATGACCTATGGCCTTCAGTCCAGCAAAATGCACACAGTGAGAGCAGGGCACAAAGCATTGTCTAGAGAATTGGACTCTGCCTGTCCTTTAGAGAGTAGGATACTACTTACCTTTGATTATGTGGGGCCTATCTACCCACACATATCAGGAGTCCCTTGACTGACTACTTTTCTGCCAGGCACTGAGCTGAGAGCTACATATAAACATTTCCTGTTGGGTGCAGTGGCTCATGCCTCTAATCCTAGCACCCTGGGGGGACGAGGCAGATGGATTGCCTGAGCTTCTGAGTTTGAGCCCAGTCTGAACAAAATGAGACCCCATCTCTACTAAAAATAGAAAAACTAACTAGGGGTCATAGCAGGCAACTATAATCCCAGCTATTCAGAAGGCTGAGGCAAGGGGATCACTTGAACTCAAGAGTTTGCGATTGCTATGAGCTATGATGCCACAGTACTCTACCCAGGGCAACCGAGTAAGACTCTGTCTCAAAAAAAAAAAAAAATTTCCTTCTGCCTTCCATGTCACTGTGAAGGAGACATTATTATTCCCATTTTACAGAAAAGGAAATAAAGGCTTAGCAAAGCCCAAAGTCATACCATTGGTAAGTATTGAAATTAGAATTTAACCTGGTTGGCACAGGGCACCTTGGTAGCATGGAGTGTCTTTGGGGGGAAGGCTGCACATAGTCCTCCTCCCTCTGCCCACACTACAGAGACCTGAGCTGAACCTTTGACCCTTTTCCTGACATGGCTTTGCACCTACCTCAGTGTCTGTAATGTCAATCTTGAGTAAGGCTGTGGTGCTGAAGGAGGGGGAGCCGCGGTCCTTGGCCTGCACCTCTAGGGACCATGTGCAGTCCCCGCTGGGTGTGATGTTGTGCAAGGCATCCAGGGAGCGGATAGAGTTCTTGAGCCAGATCTCCCCTGTGTGTATGTTGATGTCAAACACATTGACTGGCTCTGCGTGGGTGATGGAGTAGTCCACAAGGTTGTTGGGTTCTTCTGCATCCTCGTCTGTGGCCTGTGCACAGGAGAGACCAACTCAAGGTGGGCTTTGGGGACCAGACCTGTGTACACTGGCTAATCAGATGTCCTATGGGGCTTTCTGGATTGATGATATTTCATCCCAAAATATGACTCCTTGGGATGAAGACTACTATGAATTAAAGGCCCCTAGGGATCAACAGGCCTTGAAAGCCACCTTTCTTCTTTCTTCATTAAAAAAAAGACCCATTAGAAAGAACAATTGAGGCCAGCCACAGTGGCTCACATCTGTAATCCTAGCACTCTGGGAGGCCAAGGAAGGAGGATCACTTGAGCTCAGGAGCTTGAGACCAGCTTGAGCAAAAGTGAGACCCCCATCTATACTAAAAAATAGAAAAATTAGCTGAGCATAGTGACAAGCATGTGTAGTCCCAGCTACTCAGGAGGCTGAGGTAGGAGGATTGCTTAAACCCAGGAGTTTGAGGTTGCTGTGAGCTAGGCTGATGCCATGGCACTCTAGCCTGGGCAACAGAGTGAGACTCTATTAGAAATAAAAAAAAAAGAACAATTGACTTTGCGTGCCCTCCCCATTATCTCAATATATTGCAATGGAGGAATATCATGAATGCAAGCTTAGCTGGTACAACTCATTTTAAAGATAACACCTGGCCAAAGACAGTGACTCATGCCTGTAATCCTAGCACTCTGGTGGGTGGACTGCTTTAGCTCAGGAATTTAAGACCAGTCTGAGCAAGAGTGAGACCCTATCTCTACTAAAGATACAAAAACTAGCTGGGCACTGTGGCTGGAGCCTATAGTCCCAGCTACTCGGGAGGCTGAGGCAAGAGGATCGCTTGAGTCCAAGAATGAGGTTGCTATGAGCTACAGTGACACCATGGCACTCTACCCAGGGAGACAGAGAGATTATCTCTCTCAAACACACACACACACACACACACATATAAAATACCTTTGTCAGCTTAATTTAATTTTCAAAGTGAATCAATTACAAATCAATCAGTTTCCTCTCCCCATGCATTCATTCTTTCAAGTATCTATTCATCCTTTCTAGTGACTATTTATGGGCTCTAAACAGGATTACCTATATTCCTCATCTCTCCTACCCCTCTACGAGATATAAATTTCTGGATCCCACTGGGATACTGGGTGATCATGCTGTGATTGTCCCCATGTGCACAGTAAATAAATCTCTTTTTCTTATTATCTGCCTACTGTGAGTTGAACTTTCCCCTCAACCCCACAGTTGCTCAGTGAGTTGTCTAAGGAAACAGAGGTAGAAGACAGGGACCTGGGATTCAAAGTCAAGTCTGTTGGGTTTTAGAGTTCATACTTTTTGCCAAATGGAGAAGACAGTGAAGTACAGGGGGAGTCACTGCTCTGATGGCAGGCAGAGCACCTGCATGAACTAAGGCAAAACCCCACGCCTGACCCATCGGAGGCCCAGTTTTTCATTTGTATGTGGAGATAACATGTTCTTTCTCTGAAGTTACTTCTAGGGTGGGCACCCGTAGCACAGTGGTTATAGCACCAGCCACATACACCAAGGCTGGCGGGTCGAACCTAGCCTGGGCCAGCTAAACAACAATGACAACTACAACAAAAATAGTGGGCATTGTGGTGGGCACCTGTAGTCCCAGCTACTTGGGAGGCTGAGGCAAGAGAATTACGTAAGCCCAAGAGTTTGAGGTTGCTGTGAGCTGTGATGCCACAGCACTCTACCGAGGGTGACAAAATGAGACTCTGTCTCAACAACAACAAAAAAGTTACTTCTAGGTTGGGGTGGGGATGGGGATTCACAAAATGCCTTAAAGTCCCTTGTTCATGGTAAGAATCCAGTAAATTCTACTTGAAACTAACTTCTTATGCCCCAATATGTTTTGCAGCTGCTCTAACCAGGGATTAAGGGAAGCTCAGCTGCCTCTGAAACTTACCTCAATTTTTACCGGAGTCCCCAGCACCATCGTCTTTCTCTGGAAGTTCTTTGTAAACTGGGGGTAGTGGTCATTGACATCCAGCAGAGTGATGAACACCTCAGCAAGGCTGTACTTGCCTTCCATGTCCTCTGCCTTCACATAGAAATTATACCTGGCAGTGGCCTCAGCGTCCAGGCTGGCCCAGGGCTGGGTGTAGATAAGCCCAGTGTCTGGGTGGATCAGGAAGCTGCCAGGCACAGAGATTGCATGCATGGGTGTGCACATGTGCATGTACACACACACATATGCCTCTGCAATCGGGAGCTGCACGAAGCAGTGAGTCACTGTGCCGCTCTCCCCTCCTTGCTTTCTGGTGTCCCACCTACTCTCCCCCCTCCTTGCTTTCTGACTGGGGAAGCACATCCAGCCATCTGTGAACTTACCCATCTATCAGTGTTGAAGTTAACAATCCCAATGGCAGCCCTTCCCTCTCTTCCCATGGCCTGTCCTGGCTACAGCCCAGCCCTGGCTCTAGGCTGTGACAATGACCTTCCTCACTAAGTGTGTCCCTCAGACTGCTCACCTCCCTAGCCCAGGCTCTTATCCCTTTCATATTCCTCCACCGCCAGTCTCCCAAGCCTCGTGCCCGAGGCTCTGTCCAGGGTTCTGAAAAGACTTACAGCTCTGACCCAGTCCCATAGATGGAGTATTTGACTTCGCCCCAGGGTCCTGTGTCTGGATCCACAGCCTGGAAGAGAAAAAGTTCCTGGTGGCATGTGCCTCTCTTTCAGAGCACTTTGGCAGCTCTTGTATATGAGTGAGAATTTGGGGGTTGTCCCAACTAGGGGGAAACGGATCTGCTGGCCTGTGCTGGAGTCCTAGTTTTCCTTCAAGGAGCTCTCAAGTGTTAAAGGAACCAAATAGTTTAGATCTGGAAAGCATTTATTCCTCCTTCATAAACGAGGAAGGAAAAAGAGATGGGTCCCCTGCTCTGTGCCTGGGATTTACATGTACATATGTCCTCACTACAGTCCTCTGAGGTGATGGCATCCCCATTGTATAGATGAAGAAACTGAGGCCAAGAGAGGGCAACTCCCTGGTCCAAGGACAGCTAATGAGTGTGGGCTTTGCCATTGAAGCCATAACCTGGATTGGTCTCACTTCGCAAGGTCCCTGATCCCACCCCAGTCCCTGGGCTGCTCCCTGGGCCAGTCCCCCAACCCACTGTGACAGCCACCACGTTGGAGCCCCCGGGGGTGTTCTCGGGTATCCTGGCAATGAAGTAGTGGGAAGTGAACTTGGGGACATTGTCATTGGTGTCCAGGAGCTGGATCACAACATCTGCAGTGGAACTGAACTTCTCTGGGGTGTTCACCTCAATGGCCAGGATCTGAGAAGGAAGGGAAACAAGGACTTGACTGGTCAGACCGTCACCCTCTGGAGACCCTCCCACTTCTGTCTCCCCAGGGCTGGTTCAGCACCCACCTGCCTTGTCGCCTGTTCTGACTCACAGCTGCTGATCATCTGCAAGCCTCACCTTAAGGCCTGAAATCATCCTCCTGGCCGCCCACGGGCTTGCCATGCCCCCTTTCTTATCAATCCCATTTGTATTGGGGTCAGTTGCTTTTGTTTCACTGCTCTGCTTCTTCCTTTCTAGTTACAGTTTTCCTGACTATTCTTACACGTTTATGGCTCCAGACAAAAACCAGTATAAATTTGCCAAGGCTTCTCACCACCTCTCCAAAGGAGATTCTATGGAAAAGTTAATTGAGGTGGCATTAAATTCTTTACTAACATAAGGAGAATTTGCATTTTTAAAAATAAGATATGTCTTTACACTTCTTGCCTTCTTGATATCCTTTTGTGAAATTGCACATTTTTCAACATTTGGATGCTGCATGTTCCTTGTTGTGGTAATTCCTATGAATTTTATCTGTTGGTGGTTATTGTAAAAAAATCTTTTATTTCATTATATTTTCCTTTTTTATTTTCATGAAACATGATAATGCGTTTTCTTATTGTTATTTTGCATATGTAGGAAAACTATTGGATTTTGCATGTTAACTTTGTAAACAACCATGAGAGTAATTTTGCTGTTTCTTTCTTTCTTCTTCTTTTTTTTTTTTTTATTAAATCATAGCTGTATACATTAATACGATCATGGAGCACCAAACACTAATTTTGCTGTTTCTAACAGTTTTTCAACCTGTTTCCTTAGGATGATTTTCTAAGCAATCACATCACTTATAAATAATGATTGTTTTGTTTCCTCCTCTCAATGTTTGTACCTCTTATTTCCTGTCTTCATCCAGGAATAATGTTATTATAGGAAATATGTGAAATAATAATAGTGCTAGCAGGCATCCATGCTTTCTTCACAGACTGATTTAAGTATTTCACTTTTAAGCACAATGCTGGTTACAGGTAGATATGTATATGTGTGTATAATTATAAAGAATAACAACAAATACTATCAACATTTACCTTTCCTTTTTGGTAATATATAGTATATGATATAATATATGTTAACATACAATATGCATTTTATGTGCATTTGTAAATTTATGTAATTACAAATGATATCAAAAAAGTATTTTTTCCCTTCTCCTGCTGAGGTTGTTATCAGGATAAGATGACAGATATCAAAGGCCTATGAGAAAACGTCTATCTTGATAATCAAATAGTTTTTCTCTCTTGACCTATTAATATGGCAAATTATATTGGTGGTTTCTCTTTGCATTCTGGGGATGGCTGTTGTTTAGAAGCTGGCAGCTCAGTGAGGCCAAGGCTGAGTAAACTGTGTACCCTTCTTTTTCTTCCCCTTCCCACACCCACGTCAGCAGGGGGGACAGAGGGTCAGGGAGGAAAAGAATAGGGCTTGGAAGCATAAGGAATGACAAGGGACTCCTTGGGACGTCTTGAAATCACATCATGATTTCAACGTGACCGCCAGAAACCCCAATTCAGGGCAATGCAAAACACCACCAACCTTGAAGGTTAACACTTTGGAGTTTTCAAAGTCAATGGCAGCTGAGTTCTCCACAATGATCGTGACTTGAGCTTCATTCAGAACTGTCTGTGGGACCACTCGGAAGATGCCCCCGGCTCCCACCAGCCGCAAGTTGAATTTGGCATTGGCTCCCTGAGTGATAGAGTTTGTAGGCAGGAAACAGAGAAAATAAAATGAGAATAGAATCTTATATTAATATAGTCATGCTATACAGAAGGAACTTTCATTTGCCCTTAACCCTGGGAAGTATTATTACTTCTTTCTATAGGTAAGTTGATCAAGGATTGGAAATATTTAACAAGTTAGGAGGATTGAACCTGGTAACTCTGAGCCCTGTGCCAGAATAGGAGGTGCAGGTCACATTCAAAAATGCCTGTTTTGGCTGGTCAGATGCAGAGTTGCTTTTGTTGGACTGGCTTTTACTTTTGACCTGATTATACTGCCTTTTGGCAAACCAGACAGTCTTTGGCTGGCTACTCTCTCCTCCTCTCCCTCTTGGTTACACCCTCCTGTTTCATTCATTCTGTAGCCTGACTGGCCTCTGCCATATAAGCAGTGGGGGCTGATGCAGCCCTGGTTAACTTTAGGACCTCTGCTGTGCACCATCTGTAGGAAAGCAGGGTGGAAGGTGGCACCATGTACCTGGTCAGAGTCGTTGACAGTGATCCTGAGGCCCCGTAGGATCTCCCCCTGGGGCGGATGTTCATTCATGGACAGCTCAAACCTGTTCTGGGGTCCGCTCTCTCCATAGAATGTTGGAGGATGGTTGTTGAGATCCACAATCCTGATGGTGACGAGGACCATGGCCTGGGCAGCTTGGGTCCCCACAGAGCTGATCTCAGTCACCTGGGGCAGGAACAGGTGTCTATGGCTGTGTGGCAGGCGGATCCTTGAGATGGCCCCACTTACCCTATTCCTGGTATTCATGCTCTTGTATAATCTGCTATCCTTATATGTGGCCTCACCTAGTCACTTGCTTCTGATAGCATACAGCAAAGATGATGGGCTATCATTTCATGATTATATTACAAGAGATGGAAACTTCATCTTGCTAGCAGAATCTCTCCCTTATTGGCTTTGATGAAGAAGGCAGTGATGTTGAAGAGGCCCATGTAACATGGAAACAATGTCTCTAGCCAATGGCTAGCCAGGACCTGAGGCACTTAGTCCAACAACCTATAAAGTATTGAGTCTTTCCAATAACCAGGTGAGTGTGGAAGCCAATCTTTCCCTAGTCAAGCCTTCAGATGAGATCCCAATCCTGGCTGACACTCTTACTGCGGTCACAGGAGAGACCTTGAAACTGAGGATCAAGCCAAGTTAAGCCTGGACTCCTGACCCAAGGAATATGTGCTGTTTGAAGCTGCTAAGTTTGGCATAACTTGTTTTGCAGCAATAGATAACTAATATGGGCAACAAAGCCAACCCTGAGAGTCCATCAGCACCTCATGAACCATGTGGCAAATATCCCTTAAGTCTCCTCAAGGCCTCTTTTTTCCTTGTTCTATACTCATTCTCTGGTCTGTCTTATCTACCTTAAGATAATCCTCCCTGGATTCACACCCCCACTGCTGTCCCAACTCTCTCCCTCCTCAGAAGCCTATTCCTGCCATTTCCCTTTCCTCCTTTCCACTCATTTCTCACCCCATGCCCCGTGTAGACACTTCACCCTGGTTTCCACACTGCATTCGGCATTGCCACTCCTTTTTTTACCCAAGTTCCCTTAGCCAGCGTGACTGTGCTCTCTGCACATCTTCCTGGGCCTCTCTGCCCTCCCTCTCAGGTCTCCCTGCCCTCCAGCTCCTTCTCGGCCTCCTCCATGGCCGCTCGTAACAGCACCTAGCCACCCACTCCTCTCTCCTCACAGCCAGCCTCTGGGTGCTCTCATTGCTTCCTACAACTCTCACAGCTGCCTATAAGTTGACACTCTCTTCTCCAAGTTCCAAACTTGTATGTCCAAGTTAGGGAGCTTCAACTTGCACACCCTTTCGTGTCCACATTCTCCATTCCCTGCCTACTTCACTTGCCTCTTCTCCTGCACTCCTGACGGCAGGCACTACCCCATCCCTCACCTCTTGCACCTGTCAATTGCCACATTCTGTGCAGTGGGACTCCTTCATATTTTCAGTTTATCCCTTCCTTCCATCTCACCTCCTCTCTTCCCCACAGGCCCTCTTCTATCACCCTGACTGATGACTCTGCCTCCCCACCTCCCATCCAGTTTCCTCCAAGCCTGAGATCAGAGTTCTCAAATTCCAGGCTGGGACTGGTGCCAGAATCATCTGGGTGTTATAGCATGAAGAGTCCTGGGTTTTCCCTGATACACTGAATTCCCATTCTCACAGAGGGTCCTGAAAATCTTGGTTGGCCAAACTCTGCTCTAGTGAGCAAGCAATGTGAGCTTTCCAGCAAGTGATTGTAATCCTGTCAAAACTTCTCAATTGCTCTTTATTGCTCTTGGGAAGGACCAGGTCCATAATGTTCAGGCCTACAAAAAAATGAAAGTCTAGGGTCCCCTGTTCAAACATTATTGGGAATTTCAAGAGAGCAAACAGTAAAGCATCAAGCATAGCATGGGTTTCTAAGCACAGTCCCTATGTTACTGCACAGGTCACAGGCCCTGCCCTGGGGACAAACCCATTCCACGTACTCAGGACCTTTGCTCCTCTGGTCCCAGCCTGGAAGTCCACCTTCTCTCCTTCTCCAGGCTGCCCATGGTGAGCTGTCTGCTCTAGTTTCACCTGACTCCTGAGTGTTTCCCTAATGTATCATGTGCTCTCTCCTCCAGCCTATGGTGCAGGGCCCTCCTGACTTGGAATGCCCTCACGCTGCTCCAACCCAACCAATGCCCCCTCCACCAGTATGCACCTGCTAGATCCTACCCATGCACGCAGCATCTCTGCTTGAGCACTGCCTCCTCCTGCCTTTTTGTGAGACTTCTTGTGAGTTCATGTCCCCCTTCTCCTCCCCAGGGCTCACTGCAGATCTGCTGCAGTGTGGTGTGGGTGCTCTTTGGAGCAACATCTAGCTCCCTCCCCAGACTGTGAGCCACATGGGGTGGCCTGGGTCTCACTACCTTTGTATCCTTTTAGGGCCAAAGGGTGGGTGGGAAAACCACAGTTAGAGGGAAGGTACCTGTATATGCAGCTCATACACCTCTCTCTGGAGCTGGGCGGGGCTCTGCAGGACAGAGATGGCTCCAGATGTCTCATTAATTTCAAAGGCTCCTTCACTCCCTGTTGGAGAGACGTGGCCTGTAGTTCCACACTGGGCCAGAGTGGGGCGCAGGGGTGTGTGACACATGTTCTTTTGACCTTACCGGGGAAGTCTCCTCCACAGAACCCGCCTCTTGCCAATGAGGAAACTGAGTCTCAGAGGGGCTAAGTAACTTGTGTAAGGTTATAGAGCAGCAGTTCTCAACCTGTGGGTCGCGACAGGCTGAGAACCAATGCTGTCTTAAAGGGCCGCGGCATTAGGAAGGTTGAGAACCTCTGCATAGAGCAAAGTGCAGTTCAGAGCTGGGACTTGTGCTCACCACTGTCTGGCTCCCAGATTGCATACTGTGTCCCTTCTCTTATGCACAGTAGTGTGTGGTGTGTGTGTGTGTGTGTGTGTGTGTGTGTGTGTGTGTAAGAAAAGAGAAAGGGAGAGGAAAAGGGAGGAGGGAAGGGAAGGCAGGAATGGAGGCAG
Source organism: Loris lydekkerianus (assembly GCA_963574355.1). Taxonomy (NCBI): domain Eukaryota; kingdom Metazoa; phylum Chordata; class Mammalia; order Primates; family Lorisidae; genus Loris; species Loris lydekkerianus. The sequence continues at coordinate 59,898 of CAUYPK010161193.1, read as the reverse complement.
GAGAGGAGAGGTGCAGTGGAGATAGGTGGAGTGGGTGCTCTATAACCTGAGAAGGTTTGCAGCCATGGTGTGGAAGGAAGCTAAGGGTTGTTGTGCCTGCAGAAAAGAGCCCATGTGTGATGGTGGCTGGTCTGTTCATGTGTAAACTGTAGAGAGCAAGCGTGCATTTGGTGTGTCCTAAGGACAGGGTTGGGGTAAATAGATATATGAACATCTGGGACTAAGCACCAGGTGTGCCGACCTGGCCTGCCCCAGGGACAAATCAGCCTGCTGGGTTGCTGCCCAGTTGTAGGAAGAACACAGATTCTGGAGCCAGAAGATGCAGGTTCACATCCAATGGTAGGAACTTGGGATGCCCCCTTAGCTTCTCTGAGCCTCAGTTTTCTTATCCATATATAGTACTAACACCAGGGAGATGCCACATTGTCATTGCATTTGACTCACTTATTTTTACTTTATCTTTTGGAGACAGAGTCTTATGCTGTTGCCTCAGGATAGAGTTCTGTGACCTCAGCTTAGCTAACAGCAACCTCAAACCCCTGGACTCAAGCAATCCTCCTGCCTCAGCCTCCCAAGTAGCTGGGACCATAGGGCCTGTCATAATGCTTGGCTAATTTTTCTATTTTTGGTAGAGACAGGATCTCACTGTTGCTCAGGCTGGTCTCAAACTCCTGCGCTCAAGAGATCCTCCTGCCTAGACTTCCCAGAGTGCTAGGGTTACAGGTGCGAGCCATCACCCTTAGCTGTGCATTTGACTCATTTAATTCAGCTATATGCTGTAGGCCAAAAAAATTTAAAAAATGAAAAAATATACACAGCAATTTAAAAAGTATGAGAAAGGTTGCTACCCATCTTCATCAATGAGCATGCACCCAGATTGAAGGAAGCATGGATCAGCACCCTGGGGGTAGATCAGTTTACTGGGGATAGAGGTCAGGCCATAGTCAAACCTTGCTAGATCACAGCTCAAGGTTTGACTATGGCCTGACCTCTACCCCCAGCACCTTCAGTGCTCCCCACTCAGTGCTCCCCACCCCACATGCAAGGGCCAGAGCACATGCCCCAGGACACTTGCCATCTCTTAGGGGTGGGGGCAGCCCCTCCTTTCCACTCATCTTGTACTCCTTAGTTCTATCAATGAGCAAGTCAGGATCCAGAGTGGTTGGGGAACTGGGCTCTAGTCACCCAAAAAATCAGAGCTGCAGGGTGGCATGTGTGGCTCAAAGGGGTAGGGCGCCGGCCCCATATGCCAGAGGTGGCGGGTTCAAACCCAACCCCGACCAAAAACTGCAAAAAAAAAAAAAAAAGTCAGAGCTGCAGCCCCAAAGCTGTCCCAGGCTCACCATTCACAAGGCTGTAGAGAACATGGTTGGGTTGGCCCCGATCTCCATCCATGGCGACCACCTTCAGTATCTCTGAGCCCTTGAGGGAACAGAAGCAGCTGCCTGAGTTTGCTGGATGAGACTGGGGCCCTCCCCTTCCTAGATACGGCTCCCTCTCAGGAAAAGACCTGGGCCTCAGTGCTTCTCTGGAGCACGACCCCACCCTGCTGTGCTGTGCTCTCAGCAGCCCTGGCCTCCCAGGACTCGGGGCACAGCTGGAGCCCCTGCTGCTTCCCAGCTTGTAGTGGTCAGTGCAAGAGCTGCCCAAGGAACTCTCGGGCCTCCCACACCAACTCCTGGGCTGCAGGCCACTCTCAGACCTCAGCCCTCACCTCTCCTGCTCTCCAGCCATTATCTGACCCCCCATTCCTCCCTCCATCAGATGCACAGGAGAGAGGGGGCAGAGCCTAGTGGGAGAGGGGCGAGGCACAGATAGCCTCAAATGAGAAGCCCCAGAATTAAGAGCCTAGACTGCAGCCGGGCCATTAGGGTGGCTATAGGGTTTGGGGTGGGGCTTCCAGGACTGGACAGTTCTTGCTTGACCTCTGCCTGCCACCCCCACTTAAGCACCCTACACAGGCCCTTATCTCTGGCCTACTCAAAGCTACTTCCTGCCCCAGTCCACGGGCTGCCCCTCTCCCAGAGTGTGCTCAGAGCCCCGACCCTCTGCACCAGCTCTGCCCTTAGCACTTTGTCAGGGTGCCCTGGGTCTCCCTGCCTTGTCCTGCAGCTTCCACTCAAGGCAGCACAACACTCCTCCCTCCTTCACTCTGGACTTGCCTCCACCACTAGGTCCTCAGTAGTTATTTTTTCTTGTTTTATAAAGTCAAAAATACTCAGAAAAGGTAATGTGCAAATGGAGAATATAATCAGTTCCATGAAAGGTTCTTGAGCTGTGATCTAGCAAGGTTTGACTGTGGCTTGACCTCTATCCCCAGTAAGCTCATGGTCTGGTTGGAGACAAGAGGTCCAGATCATGGTCTGAGGCTTGGCAAGTCCAGAGCAAGGCTCTGTGTGAGGAGGGCCACCCAGGCTGAACCCAGCCACTCCTGGACAGGGGCTCCCAAGAGTCATGAGGGATACTGACTAACTAAAGGGCATAGCCACCCACCGGAAGAGTATCCTCGTACACGTAGCCATAGTAGGGTGTGCCCACGAAGACAGGGGCCGTGTCCTGCACATCCTCCACGTTGACCGTGATGGTGGTGGTGGCTGAGAACACCACATCAGCCCCTCGAAGCCTTCCCCCACCATCCTGGGGAAGAAGCAGGAGTGTAGAGTATAGACCCCTTAAACTTCTAAGAGCTTCTGCTCCCACTGGCTGTGGGGCCAGTTGCCCTCTCTGAGTTTCCGCTTGCTCCTGTGTCACCAGAAGGTGAGTCTCCTCTCAGAGGATCATTGGGAAAGTTAAATGAGATGATGCACGCAGGGCTTCAGTCTGTGCCAAAGGTGAACACAAACATTATTTTGGAAAGAGTCTACATATGGTGCCCTGGGTAGAATGCTGTGGCATCATAGCTCACAGCAACCTCAAACTCTCCAGCTCAAGCAATCCTCTTATCTCAGCCTCCCAAGCAGCTGGGGCTATAGGTGCCCACCACAGTGCCTGGCTAGTTTTTCTATTTTTAGTAGAGACAGGGGATCTTGCTCTTGCTCAGGCTGGTCTTGAACTCCTGAGCTCCAGCGGTCCACTGGCCTTGGCCTTGCTGAGTGCTAGGATTATAGGAGTGAGCCACTGTCCCTGGCTTCACAGCCTTCTTTTGGAAAAAGTTAGTTCTGTCTCCAGGGAAATCATGTTCGGCACCTGGCAGAGGAGGAGGGGCTTAGAGCTGAATCTCCCCTCCCAGCCAGGAGCCAAACCCCAAACACTTCCTGAGGACCTACTTAAGTGCTCAGCCTGTGCATAAGAGTATGACATAGTCCTCGTGCCTGTGTGCCAAGCTGAGCCTCACTGAGTCCCAGCACATGGGCTGCCTCATGCCTTCTGCAACAGGCTGCAGAGGGATTGTAGCCCATCTGAGATCAGCAAGGGCCTTCCTGCCATGGAAAGCACTGAGCCTAGACAAACAATGAGGATTTTGTGTTCTTGGGTGGAAGAAGCTTTGTCTGGGCACCTGAGGGTGTCCAGTTCCTTGCACTTCAAGGAGCTTAGTTAGGTTTCAGGGGCAGGCATATGAGGAAACTGAACTCAGAAAGGGTAACTGGTCACACAGGAGGAGGTGGGGTGGGCAAGACTGGCTAGGGAGATGGAGGAGTCTGAAGGCCGTGTCATGGGGATATGAGGGGGACACAATCTTCTGGTCCTACCTTGGGAACCCTAGCCTGTCAGTTTTGAGCAGCAAATGTCCCCCCCCACACACACACACACAGAAAGGACTGTGTCCTCCCCAGCCTCCAGACACCAGCCTCCCTGGAGAATATATTCAGGCACAATAGATTCTGGGTAGCTGTCTCCATTTTCCCACACCCGTCACACCTCCTGCTCTCCAAACTGTCCCACTCCATTGTGGAACCCAACTCTATTCTAGCCCAGGGGCTAAGAAAAGACTGGATGATCCCCGCCATCCCTCTATCCCCTGTTACCTTGGCGACTACAGTGACATAATGGGTCCGGGACATCTCATAGTCCAGAGTAGCCCCAGCTTGGAGGCGCAGCACCCCACTGTGGCGGTCCATGGCAAATTTGGTGGAGTGCAGGTTCTGTAAGAGTTGGGGGGATGGGCCTTGGGGAGGAACCCAGACCAGCCCCAGGAATGCCTACTCTGGTCCTCACTGCCCCTTGTCACAGGGAAGCTCTGAGGGCCTCGGAGCTAAGGTTCAAAGTTTAGAGCATCCTGTTTTCCAGCCCCAGGTTCCCCTTCAGGGCTCAGGGCTTCCTTTCTCACACCCTCAGTCAAAACCAGAATGTTCCCTTCCAGGGCTGTTGATTTTCTAGCATCCTCTAAGCTAGAGAGGGTGGGGGCTAGATGTCATAGCAAAGGAGAGAAACTTTGGAACCTTCCAACTGCACCAAGCAAGTGACTGTAGGCCAGTCCCAGGAAGCTCAGCGTGGGGGCAGGAAGGGATGTGCAGAATGAAGGAGCCTGGCCAGGAGCACCTGCCTCTGGTGGGTGCTTGGGGGACCTTCTAGCTGGGTGGGACCAGACACCACGTCCCAGGGGCTGTTACAGAGTTCCATGCATGTGGAATCCTCACAACCACCCATTGAGGATGTGCTTCTTTCTGCTTCTCCTGTTTAACACCTGAGGATTATTCTGCCCCATGTGGAAGACTCTGGGGAAGGGGCTGGGGGCATGGAGGGCTGAAGGTCCTGGGGCCCCAGGAAAAGGGAGAGGACAGGCTAACTCAGAGGAATCCCATAGGGGAAGAAGGCTTCTGTCCCTCCCACCCAGCCCCTCCTGTTTGTCCGGGCCTACCTGCAGGAAGTAGGTGACACTCCCTCCGGATCCTGTGTCCTTGTCCACTGCCTGGACCTTAAAGATGCTGCTTCCAGCAGGTGTGTCCTGAGGGGTCACAGCCACAAGAAAGGTCAGGGGCAGTGATGGGATGCTTGGGGAGGCAGGTGGGCCATGGAGTGGTGGGGTCAAGGGAGTGAAGGGCTAGAAAGAGGTGAGCAGGGGGCATATGTACGTGAGCCCCCACGAGGGGGAGGCAGAGCGGGTGCTGGAAGGCAGGAAAGAAGATGCAGCCGAGCTGGGAGACAGCCTCAGGGACAGTGAGAAGAAAAAAAAAAACCAAGACCCCAAATAGATAAGGATCTAAATATGAAACAGCAACTCACACATGAGAAAATGGTGCATAACCAATGGTGCATAACCACAGACATATTTAGGCCCATCAGGGACCACAGACCTATACTTTAAAACAAGAATGAGATATCTTTCTGCTAATGAATCAGCAAACGCTTTAAACTTTACGAGTCCCAGTGTTGGCAAGGAGTAGAGGAGGCAAACACTCCCCGGCATTGCAGGAGATGGAGAAATCCAGTGCATTTCTGGAAAAATAATCTGGCAATTCCTGAGCAGTATGCATGCTTTTGACCCAGTAATTTGAAATCTTGGATTGTATCTTGAAATAATTCTAATTAAAAAAAAAAAAAGCATGACAGCAAAAATTCAAACCGTCTTCAATATGCAAACATTAGGGAATGAGTCTATAAATGATGGAATAGTCACTTGATGAAAGCTATTAGAAAGATATTGGTTCTAACTTTACAATTAATGAGGAAAAAGCTTATCTTACAAATTAAGTGAAAACAAGAATGTGGAAAGCATATATTTAGTATAGTCACAACTATGCCAAAGAAACAGAAAAAATATACATAAAGTATACAAAAAACACTGGAAGGAAATAACACCATAATTTAACACCGTCTCACTTTAATTTGAAGGTGATTTTGTTTTTCCTTTTTTTTTTGTGGTTTTTGGCCAGGACTGGGTTTGAACCCATCACCTCCAGCATATGGGGCCAGCACCTTACTCCTTTGAGCCACAGGCTCTGCCCTGAAGGTGTTTTTTAAAACTCTTTCTTCCCCTACTTTTCTATATCTTTCACATTTCTGCAATAAACATACATTATGATTATAACAGAAAATAGTAAATGAGTGTTACTTTGGAACAAAAATTAATGTGGGAGCTGGGAGGGTGACACGGGAGGCTGTCCTGAGGGCACTATTTGATGAACACATGTTCTGAGCTCCAGACCATAGGGCAACCCCAGTGGGTGGGCCAGGAGTTTGGGGTGGCAGTTTCAGCCTTTCCTAGTGACCTCTCACTCACCTCAGGAACCAGGACAACATAAGGCTCCTCGATGAACCTGGGTGCCTCGTCATTGGCATCAGTCACCAGGATCACGACTTTTTCTGCCACCTAAGAGGGGCAGAAAAATCAGGATTCCAGGCATTGAGAACTTCTTGGGGCTCAATGAACAGAGAACTCTAATACCAGGTGATGTCTCTGTCCATCCTTCCTCTCTCTCCCTCCCTTCGTTCCCTCGTTCATGCAACAAATATTATTGAGCAGCCACTTGGTGCCAAACCCTGTGTTCCATCCTGGGGACGAAGACAGTCTGATGATGCACTATTTTGCACTGGCTATGGTGACTGGGATTTTGGAGCAAAGATCACTTTATAAAACAATGTGGTAATACCCTCAGGGTGATAATAGGGTATGTTCAGGCCCTGAGGGTGAGGTCCCCAAACTGCACCACTCTGGGGGCATCAAACACATAGCGGCCTGTGTAAATGTATCCCTTAGGGTTGTGAGTGCTATACCCCGGGACCCAGGCTGTGGTGGTGGAGGGCACCGAGGCTTCTCAGGAGTGAGAATTAAGCCCTGCCAGAAGGAGAGAAGTGGAAAGGTGGGCCTGGAGGAGGGGCTGCATGTGAAAAGAATGAGACTCATTGTGCGTTCAGAGGAGTGAAGTGGCTTTATGGCTAGAGGGTGGGTAGGGTGGGTGGGGGAGAAGTGGCAAGGCAGCTGGCGCCTGACAGGAGGCGCAGAATGCTAGACCAAAGTGTGGCTTTCATCCTGAGGGTGGCAGGGCCAGCCGTAGCGCTTTGTGAGCCCAGATGTGGGCAGATTCACAGTGACAGCTTTGGAGGCAATTGGGGCGAGGAAGCTGGGAGGCGGGATAGCCCCTGGGGCCTGTTGTAGTCATTGGGGGGCACAGAGAAGGTCTGGGGGGAAGTGGCAGCCGTGGGGAAGGAGGTGAGGAGAGCCTCTGCATGTCTAGGTGTTCAGCATGCGTGGCTGGGCGGGGGGCCAAGACCTGTGTTGAAGAAGACAGATGGGAAAGGCGTGGAATGGGGGTTCAACCCATCAGAAGTTCAGCTTAGAGAGCCTGGTCTGCCCCTTCCTTTCTTTCCCTCTGGCCTCTCCTGTGGGTGCTTGGGCAGGTCTTGCTGGGCCCTGGCTTAAATTTGCTGGGGAGGTGCTGGCTTAAATTTGCTGGGGAGCCCCCACCCTCACCCTTCTCAGGCCCAAATGCTGCATACTGCCAGGGGCTGGTACTCACCAGATTCAGGCCATCAGAAATGCTGATGATAGCTTCAATCTCATCCTCCCTCTGTAAGGCACAGGGACTCAGTCAGTGTCTGGGAGTCTGACATGCCCTGGGACCCCCAAACTCTCTCTGGAGTTCTTTCTCCCCCTCACACCAATATGAGGCCTGGGCGTGTCCATGGAGTCCTGGTGCAGGGTGGGGCGGTGGTAACCGAGTACCTGGCACAGCAGAAAGCTGCCGCCACCATGCTGAGATCTCATTTCAAGGCTTTTGGTGTCAGGGGTTCTTATACACCCAGAGTGACTGTGGAGGCCCCAACAGAAGATGCTCTTCTGCCCGAGTGAGGAGAGATGCCCACCCTAGTGTGCTCAAGGCCCCACAAAGAAGACTCTTTTTCTTTCTTTCCTTTTTCTGCCCCTCATCTCTCCATATTCCAGAGTTCTGCAGAGCCCACATCTGCAGTTTCTCAGTGCTCTCAGGACATGGCAGGACCTCAGTGAACAGGGGCATGGAAGGTCACTCAATCCCAGGGTGCTAAGACGGGGTGCTGGCAGCACAGTCACAGCCTCCTCCTGTGGCCCCACAGCAGTCTCTGAGTCCTCCTTTTCCTTTCTCTACCAGTCTGCTCACAGCTGTGAGTGGATGGTGTCAGGGAATCAGAGCTGGCAGTGGCCTCACAGCTAAGGTCCAGTTAAGGAACAGCCCAGTGTGGGGCCTCTGAGGGAAGCAAAGCCTGTCACCGGCAGGTTCAGAGGGGGAAGAGAGGAATGCAGGAGTCCCAGCAAACTCAGATTCACTCTCTCAGCCACTCTGTCCAGCCGTGATCTGCTCTGGGTTTCTTGGGGGTATACAGGGTCTCTCCAGGGACAGACTTGAAAAAAATCATGTTATCATGTTTCCTTCAAGGTGCAAACAGATTTAGTTTTTAATTGAACATGCTTAAAAGATTAGCAGGGCTGACAGGTGCTCACTAGAGGAGCGCAGCCTTTAGCTCTGTGCAAGTAAAGCCTCTTCTGCCCATGGGGAGCAACGTAGAGATGCCACTGAGTTAGTCTGCTTGGGAAGCCCCTCATCCCCTGCCCTGCAGAGAGGGAACCGTCCCTCCCTCAGGGGTTTGTCTGCAGGGCGCCCTCCCGCAGCACTCCCCACATCTCCCCATACCTCTCTATCCAGCTCTTCAACCAGAGTGATGTTTCCAAAATTAGGATCAACGGAAAAGACGCTTCTCGTGCTGGGGTCAAAACTGATGTGGTAGGTGACAGGGTCTCCCTCGGGGTCTGTCCCATTCAGGGTGTAGACATGAGAACCTGGAAGGAGACACAGGGGGAAGACCTAGAAACTGGGACCCAACTTGTTCCAAAAGTGGAAGCTGCTCAGGACCAAAGATTCAACTGCTTGTAAAGTCAACTATTCAATTCAGTGATAAAGATACCATCCAGGGTGCTCACTGCTGGCCTCAGCCCTGCTGGCTGCCTCTCACTTTTTATCTTTAGTCTTCACAGCTGATAGGTGCTGTTATCATCATTTGCCTGATTGTAGGTATGGAGGAAATGTAGGTCTGCTGTGCCTAACTGCAGTGCTTATATGTCTCTGCCTGATAATGACTTCTTTCTCAGGAGCCAAGACTGGAGGATTCCTTGAGGTTGGGGGGCTACAGGAAAAAGGAGCAGCCAGAAAAGAGGAGGGGCGACCCACGGTGCAAAGCTGTGCCCCAATACCTGAACTGGCTCCTCGGAGATTTCTGAAGGCCTGTTTTGCTGGATTCTTCTTTTCCCCAGAGTTCCCACCCCCAAAGGATGAGAAAGAGGGAACGTGAAATTCCTCTTCTTTCTCCTCCCTTCTCTCTGCCTATCTCAGCAAGCTGATGCTCTTGGGCCATTTTAAAGCTCTGAGGCTCAGAGACATAAATACATTTGCTCAAGGTCACACAGCAGGTAAGAGCACATTGCTGCCATCCTGAGAGCCACTGCCTGCCTCCTAGGGTTGACCCTATCTCTGGGCCTACACCCTGGTCTCCAGGACTAGCCAAGCTTGGGTGTCCATGGCAGCAGTGACCTCCTTTCCTGCCATTGCTCCAGCGGGATTCAGAGAGCAAACAGGAGGCCCTGGGGAGTGCAGGCAACCTCCATAGGCTCAGAGATAGCACAAGTGTTTTGGTTGGTCCCTAGGTCTAGGAGAAGGCGAGCTACCATGCAGGGAGACCTGGGCGGGGGTGGGGATGGGGTGGGGGGAAGGGGGCGTGCCAGGGCTACTCACCCACAGGGGTGTCCTCTGGGAGGCTGAACAAAGCCATGTTTCCATTGGTACTACCGATCCCGTTGTCGAAGAAGTTGGGGGCAAAGTTGGCCTGGGCTGGGAAGAGAAAAGAGAGAGAAAAGACCCGCGCAGGAGAGATTTAGCATTACCCGGGTCCCGCGTCAGGTCCTGCTAGTGGGCAGGGGCTCTCCACCTCCTTGACCGTGTGGCACCGAGGGACCCCGCTGAGGCGCTGCGGAGAGGATCGCCCCAGCCCCTCCACCCTTAGTGGGCTTAGACTGGGCTCGGGCTCGTCAGGGACACACATCTTTTGGGAGCTTAGAACCCAGGTAATGCCCAACCCCACCCCCATCAATGGACGGACTGGGTACTTGCGCTCAGAGAGTGGCAGTGCCCCAGCCAAGGTCACACCGCAAACCGGGGCACCCTCCCCTGACCCACGCAGCCATCCTAACAGCCTCCAAACCTCCAGCCCAGCTTCTGAACAAGCGGAGAGCGGCGGGGTTCGGGGCCAAAAACCCGGGGCTCCAGGACTCTGGTCTCTGGAGAAACGTCCCGGGAGCTCCCCCCTACCGGCCAGGCCTGGCAGAATTTCCCCTGTCCAGGTTCCCAGCCCGAGTCCCACTCGGAAGTGGACGGCCCAGGACCATGATCCTGTGGCCACCGGGTTAAGCGACGGCGCCCACCCTTTGCCCGGCGACCGCTCACCCAGGCGGAGGTGTAGCAGCCCCAGGGCCAGGGCGGCCCACGGACCGCGCCCCATGTCTTCTCCGGAGGATAGTGTTGCTTGCCGCCGCCCAGCCGGGCCGCAGGAGCACGGAGCATGCCCTGGGCCGGCGAAGAGAGCAGACAATGCGGGTGGCGGCGGGAGGGCGCGAGGGGCGGGAGCGCCGGGTGGTGCGAGGGCGCTAAGCGGATGACAGGACTCGGATCTGCGCAGCTGGAGGCTCCTGCGGGTGCCTGAAGAGACCAATTAGTGGGCACAGAGCTGGGGGACTAGCTCCCAGCTGCGCTGGGGCAGGAGATCTGAGGAGGCCCCTCCCCCTAGTGCCACGCCCCTTTGCCCCGGGGGTCGGAGGAGCGGGAGCCCAGGGTCGGAAAGCCCGCGGGTCCCGGATAGATCCGCATGGACGAGAGGGGTGGGGCGGAGTGGGGTCGTGCCTTTCCTCCAGGTTGTCCTGAGCAGGGCGCTGGAAAATCGGGGCTTCCAGGTGTCCCTAAGTCCTGGTGGAGCTCGGGGTCCTTTTTCCTTTTCATGAACTTCCCGTGTGACTTTCAGGGGGTTCACCTGGCTCTCTGAGCTGAACATACCTGAAGATAAAACAGCCTCAGGGAAACGCATCAGCTGCCCCGAGGATGATCTCTGAAGAAGAAATGAGAGGAGGGGAGAAAAGGGAGTGGAGGTTTGGGGGAGGGCGTTGCCTTAGCAATCCCAGGAGGTCCCAGGAATGTGTGAGACCCAAAAAACAAAGAAGAGGGGTGGTGAGGAGGGCAGCAGATGGCTGGTTATGAGGACCCTGGTGTGGGCTCTCGGCCCGTGCCTGTCCTGTCCTGGGGCCAGGCCAGCTCTTAGGGGCTCTGATCTGTGTGGGCAGCAGGGCAGGCGGCTCGGGTCTCCACCAAGGTGAGAGGCAGAAGGTCCCAAGCAGCAGGATCAGCTTCCCCTCCTCACACGCCCCCCTATGTCCCCATCAGTGCCCGTCTGGTGACCGCAGAGGAGTAGCAGACCACTCTTCAAGATGTCCGAGGAAAAGTGAAGGGTTTGAAGGCAGATTTAAGCCCCATCTTGGGACAGACTTGCACAGAGCTGACCAACATAGGTTTGGGCCACCCCAGGAGGGGAGTGAGCTCCCAGTTCCTGGAGGTCCATTGGGCAAAGCAAGGCACTGCGATGGGGGTCCTGGGTGGTTGATAACCAGAGCGAGTAAGCCCAGGAGCGTTCCTGGTTGCTGCTCAAGTTCCCTGGGCTGGATCCTCATCCTCTTTCTCTGACACTGGAGTGTGCTTGGAAACGCAGTCTGTTCTCCTTCTGGTTAGGCCACAGGGTGGTTACCTTGAGCTCAAGTCAGGTCACTTCCCATGATGCCCTTGGGACAGTGTATCCCACACTGTGGAAATGACTTTGTGTGCTCCCTGAAGAGGCCTTCGCAGCTGGGGTCCCAGGATTCCTGCCCAGGGACCCTCAAGGGAGTAGAGCATCCTCCAGTCCCTGAGTCAGGGCTTCTTTACCAGGTGTCAGCAAGAGTCAGGGATTCAGGGAGAAGGAGGGAGAAGATGGATCAGTGGTCTTAGGCTGTCCAACACCTTCCAGGCCAAAACTCTTTCTTGTTGAATCTCCTTGGGCCTGGTCTTTAGCCTGAAAAGATGCACTTTAAATTGCACAGTTGTTCCTGCATCTTTGCTTCATAAAATAGTGGGACAAAGCCAAGGCCAGTGTTCCACAAGTCCTCTATAGGGATGAGGAGACTGAGGCTTGCGATAGGGCACCCAAGCAGCTAGAGGTAGAGCTCAGGTTTTCTGGAGCAGATGTCTTGTCTGTGTGCTGAGCAGAGCCCGCTCTTCCTGAGTGCTGTCAGTCCTCCTCCTCACCAAAGAGTGCTAGGGCCTTCAACTTCTCTCTCCTCAGTTCACTTTGTTCACAGACTTGCACTGCAGAGGCATAGGGAAGGAGTAACTCATGTGCCAGCTGTTTGCACTTGTATTCTTTACCCATATTATCTCATTTAACCTACACAGCCCTCTTGGCATTATGGTTCCTGCTTTTCAAAAGGAGTTAAAACTCAGAGAGGGTAAGTCACTTGCTCAGGCATGCCCGGCCAGTGAGAAGCAGAGCTTGGATTCACAGCCAGTTTCAACTGGTTTCAAACAAATTTGGAACTCTTTCTTTGGCAAAGGTAGATGAACATGAAGATGTTGAAGTTTTAGGCTCTGGGCGCCTTACAGGCACATCCCTTGCATATCCTTAATTTCTTTCTTTCTTTCTTTCTTTTTTTTTTTTTTAAGAGACAGAGTCTCACTTTATTGCCCTCTGTAGAGTGCCATGGCATTACAGATCACAGCAACCTCCAAATCCTGGGCTTAGGTGATTCTCTTGCCTCAGCCTCCCCAGTAGCTGGGACTACAGGCACCTGCTAAGGTGCCAGTCACATACACCTGAGCTGGTGGGTTCGAATCCAGCCTGGGCCCGCCAAACAGTAATGACAGCTGCAATCAAAAAATAGCCAGGCGTTGTGGCAGGCGCCTGTAGTCCCAGCTACTTGGGAGGCAGAGGCAGGAGAATCGCTTGAGCCCAGGAGTTGGAGGTTGCTGTGAGCTGTGACGCCATGGCACTCTCCGCAGGGTGACAGCTTGAGGCTCTGTCTAAAAAGAAAAGAAAAGAAAAATAAATCTCTGTGTGGTTTAAGGCAGAGTTTGGTATTAATCATGATAAAATACTGTCAGGCAGTCGGGTATGGTAGCTCATGCCTGTAATCTTAGCATTCTGGGAGGCCCAGGTGGGAGGATCCCTAGAGCTCAGGAATTTGAGACCAGCCTGAGCAAGAGGGAGACCCCATTTCTACTAAAAATAGAAAAACTATCCGGGTGCTTTGGTAGGTACCTGTAGTCTCAGCTACTTAGGAAGCTGAGGCAAGAGAAATGCTTGAGCCCACAAGTTTGAGGTTGTGTGAGCTAGGCTGAGGCACCCTAGCCTGGAGCAACAGAGTGAGAGCCTGTCTCAAACAAAATAATAATAAAATAAAATACTGGGTGTGTTGACTGTGCTGGGTATACCCTCTCTGATTCAATTCTGTCAGGTACTATCTTTCTCAATCCAGGTGAGGTCCTGAGGACTGTTCTCTGCAGGGCTGGTCAAAGGTGTATCAACATGGTCAGAAGGTGGGAGTGGAAGCTCTGGGGTTAAAAGCTCAGCTGTGGTCCAAGGTGTACCCATATGGTCAGAAGGTGGGAGTAGGGGCTCTGGGGTTAGAAGTTCAGCTATGATCCGAGGTGTACCCATATGGTCAGAAAGTGGGAGTGGGAGCTCTGGATTTGGCTTGTCAGACACACTGAGATACACATCTACTGTGACATGTCCTCCTCCAGCTCCCTTGCTGTGCCCAGGCCAGGTGCTGCCTCTGACATGATGATGAGATCTCTTTCCTATGGATCTGAGACTGTGCCTATTCCTCTAACCAAGAAATTTTGCTGTGCCACCTGTTCCCTCATCTAATGGGTTAGTGGCCCCAGTAGCCTTCTTCCCACTGACCCTGACTCTGGCATTGTGATGCTTACTACTATCAACATGGCATTCACACAGGTGGACAGAATCTCTAACTTTGCCCTACAGTAGTTTCCTGCATGGCTTAGCTTGGATAGAGGGACACATCAAAGAATGTCTCTCTCCCCAGAAGACTCTTTTTCTTGGCACGCCTCTGACTCCAAGTGGAATTGTCCTCTATTTGGAACCTTCACAGAGCCCTTAAAAGACTTTAGTTCTGTAATCTGTATGTCTTTCCCAGTGGACTGTGAATCATTCAGAAATGAGGTTGTGTTTCAATCATAGGTTGTTTTACTATTAGCACAGGCCCTGGCACACAATGAGTTCTCCCTGGGTGGGTGTTGACTAGCTGAATGCATGAGGTAATAAATGAATGAATGAAGAAATATCTGATAATGTCTTAAGTCTTGATTTCTGATTGAGGCCTTTGTTACACTCTTTCCCCATCCATTCATAAGTTGACAGAGTGGAGTAACCACAGATGGCTGCTGAGCCAGGCAGGAAATGGAAATGTGTGAAATAGCTGGTTGATAGACAATAGGGAGTTGTGGAGACTATGGCACATGTGTGCGTGTGCACATCCACAACATACTTAAATATTGAGTTGAACAGGCAAAATGTTTGCATTTAAGATGGAAAGGAACTTGTCAGGGAAGACATCTTATAACTGGAGCCATCCCCACCAATCTTTCTGGTTCGTACTTCGCAAGTCCTGAGGGGCAGTGCAGTTTAACTGAGTTGAAGAGCAGATGAATGCCAAAGACCTTTTCCAGAGATGGAGCTGTTGGTAGTAAGAGTCTGCCAGTTGTTTCTGGAGCTGTCTACGTATTACCAGGCTCCTGGTAAATGGGCAAGATTCAGCCACCTTCAAGGAGATCAGACTAGAGCATGGGGCACCCTCATATCCTAGAAGCTTCATGATGCTTCCAAGTCAGGAAAATGATTGTAGGATTGGTAAGGTGAGTTACTGTGTGATCACTAACCAGCTGCATGGCCACTGCGGGGCTCCAGAGGTAGCTTACTCTGGATACTTTGCCCAGAGATGAGCTAGGAGGTATAGTGGACAGTTCCAACCTCATTTTGCAGACCAGGAACATGAAACTCTGAGCCATCATATGACCTCCCCAATGTCACACAGTGGGTGCACGATAGAGCCATTGTTTGAATCCAAATCTGTCTTGGAAGCTCATGGTTATCAATTACATCAGTTAACTTTAGGCAGTATGGGTACCTTTAGTTGTCATGGAGACTGCTAATGATGCTACCTGTAACTTGCAAATTTGTCTATATTCTTCATAGAGTCAATTAAGGGAAAGTTAAGTATTCCACATTTTTTCTTTTCTTTTCTCTCTTTCTCTCTCTCTCTCTTTTTTTTTTTTGAGACAAAGCCTCAGTCTGTCACCCAGGCTACAGTGCCATGGCTTCAGCTTAGCTCAAAGCAGCCTGAACACTCCTGAGCTAAAGCTATCCACCTGCCTCAGCCTCCTAATAGCTGGGGCTATAGGCTCATGCCACAACACCTGGCTAATTTTCTTTCTTTCTTTCTTTTCTTTCTTTTATTTCTTTTCTTTCTTTTCTTTCTTTTCTTTCTTCTCTCTCTCTCTCTTTCCTTTTCTTTCTTTCTTTTGGGGTCTCACTCTTGCTCAGGCTGTTCTCAAACTCCTGACCTCAAGCAATCCTCCTACTTCAGCCTCCCAGGATGCTATAACAGCCCTAAGCCACCACTCCTGGCCAAGGATTTTGGTTTTCTTATTTTGAAGTCAGGCCAGGTGCTTGAGTTTTCCCCCAAGCTTGAATAGCCTCAGTCATAAGACTTCCTATAGACTCAACTTACCCTTCTAGAGTGAATTTCTCCTATTGCTGAGAAAGTTTAAATATGCATGTTGCAAGTTCTGGAGGCAGCCAGTGAGAGTGGGAGGAAAAGTTTTAGTATCTTTATGGGAAGTGACACCTGCCTCCCAGGGTCGGTCCATGGATACCAGCTCTGCATGGGCATCTCTGCTTGGGAATGGGTCTGAGGCTTTCTCTTACTGAGGAAGGACGGATGGGCAGATGGGACATGGGGTGGGGATGGGCAGGTCAGACACAGGGTCCTCAGCTCTGTTTTGTATTCTCACCTTTGGCCTGGGCTGCTCTGAGGGGCTGGTGCCCAGGAAGGCCCCTGGGGTCGCTGCCCATGATGCCCAAGGCCAGCCTCTTGCTTACACCATTTCACCATGAGTAGCTCGCAGCTATGGCCAGAAATCCTGGCCCTCAGAGAAGGCACTCCTTCTTTCCCCCAGCGTCAGGCTGTGTTTTCCTTTCATTTGTGTACTTGAAGGATCTGGTCTTCCCTACCCGTGTCCCTCAAAGAAGCTGAAGCTTCTGGGGCTTGCGCTTTCCTTTGCTCTCAGAACAGTGATCAGGAGCCTGGTCTTTGAGTTTCCTCCTGGTGACTCTCACGCACATATGCTTGGCTTTATGATTTATTCTTTTCCTTTTGGTGGGGGGTGGGGAGAAGGAGGAAAAGGGAGAGGAGGAGGACACAGGATGGCCAGCTCTTCCTGCTGGTGGGTGAGGAATCCACCTTGCCAAGGGAGTTCCGGGTGAGGGTCTGCCACACTGGGAGCAGTTACCGTGGGTGTGTCCCGAAGAGCTTCTAGCTAACCAGTCTCCCTGGTGTTCAGAATGGCCCCAGCCCCTGGCCTGCCTCAGCTCCAGTCCATTCTGTCTCTGGATGACCCTTTCACCAGCATTCTTGCCTGGCCATGCACACTGCTGTCTCTTCCCTGTTCTCATGATAAACTCCAAACACCCAATGACACTCAGCAGGGGTGTCCAACCTGTGGCCCTCAGGCTGCATGCTAATTTTGTGAGAATTTTTTTTTTCTTATCTGTGGTGGTGCCAGATATCACAAAAAAAGTATGCACAGACCTGTTTATGGCTAATCAGCTTTTGATAGTGTTTGTGTATTTGCTGTGTGTACCAAGACAATTCTTATTTTTCTAATGCATGACAGAAAAGAAAAAAGGTTGGACACCCCTGTTACAGTCTTCCAGGCCCAGGAATGGATGAACCATCTGCTTCCCCTTAGGCCCTTCCTTGGCTGTGTAGTTGTTGAATTCTCCTCAAACACTAATATTTTCCTGCCTGGCCCTCACTGTGCCCCTGGTTCATGCCAACACAATACACATACCACACACCACACCTACCACACACAACACACACCACATACAGCATACATGGCATACCACATACCACACACACTTCATGTACACCAAACACAACACCACACATATGTAGTACCACACTGTGCAACACACACACACCACACATGAAACACACACCACACATATACTACACCTACCACATCACACATACCACAGACACCACACACACCACACAAAAATCACACATACCGGCTCAGCGCCTATGGCTCAAGCGGCTAAGGCGCCAGCCACATACACCTGAGCTGGTGGGTTTGAATCCAGCCCAGACCCGCCAAACAACAATGATGGCTGCAACCAAAAAAACAGCCGTTATGGCGGGTGCCTGGAGTCCCAGCTACTTGGGAGGCAGAGGAAGGAAAATCACTTGAGCCCAGGAGTTGGAGGTTGCTGTGAGCTGTGATACCACGGCACTCTACCCAGGGCAATAGCTTGAGGCTCTCTGTCTCAAAAACAAACAAACAAAAAAACCACACATACCATACACACCACACACTACATATCATATACTACACACATATCACATCACACACACAACCCCACACATATGTAGTACCACACTATGCACCACACACCACACATACATATACATAAATCACACATACACATCACACACACCACACATGCTACATATACCATACACATCACACATACATCACCCACACGCCACACACCACACATATACTACACATATCACACACACCACCATATCACACACACCACCACAACACCACACATATGTAGTACCACACTATGCACCACACACCACACACACATACCATACATAAATCACACATCACATACATACACACACTACACATATTACTCCACACAAACTACATACACCACATATACCACACATACACCCATATTTCCCACACCCCCCACTCCCATCCCACCTCACACCGCACACACCACTCCCCTTCTCTATCCTAAATTGTCCCATTAACTCAATCTGAGCATGTGCTCCCTCCTCAGCACCCCCAGCCCTCTGTTCTGACCTCAGTGCTCATGATTCTGTGGAGCAACGATTGCCTCTTCGACCTCAAGGACCATATTTACTCATCTCTGAGCCTCAGAACCCGGCACAGAGTCTCACAATTGCTACCCCAGGATGGATGATGGTGAGTGGGTGGATGGGTGAGCGGGCTGTGAGTGAAGCATAAGGAAGGCTTGTGCAGGGCCTGGCCTGTAACAAGATAGAGACTCTGACGTGCCCTGGTACTGAGGCCCCAGAGCCCTGGGACAAGGGAGGGCCCAGTGTTCTCAGACATGGCTGTGGGCTTCCCCCCTCACCGTGAGGCTCGGATCAGAAGGGAGCTTTACTGAGAGATAAGCCCCTTAGACTTGAGCCATCTGTTCCCTCAGAGGCTCAGCTCTGCAGCTGTGTTCATTGCAGGCACAAACACTCCCTCAACCTGAACCAAACTCCTCTGGGTCCTGGGCCCTCGTGGGCACTTTACATCTGTCTGCTTGCCCCTGGATAGGTCCTGTAATCTCTATTTTATAGAAAAGGGCCCAGGCCACACAGAACGTCCTGGCTGGGCTAGGCTTTGAAGTCCTGGTGTGTTGGACCTGAGGCCTGGGTCCTGCCCCTGCCTCACACAGCTGGATAGTGCTATAACGAAGGGGTGGCCTACAGGGAAGGCCTCAGGGGCAAGTTTCTTTAGCAGCAAGTTGTGGCTCAGGCCCTATCATTGACTCTCTTAAAGAAAGATGCTCCCTGAATTTGTTGGTTTATTTATTTATAATTTCTTTGTTTGGATTGGATGTTCTTTCCAGCAGACTCACGTCAGGAAGTCAGGATGGGATTTCCTTAGGGGGCATGGGATGCTGTGGGGTGGTTTAATGCCGGGAGATGGAATGGATCTGAGGAAGGCTGAAACTTTGCAGTCTTGGTTGGCCACTCTTGGGTGTTTGTTCACTACCCTGTACTCTAGCAGGCTCAGATGTCTCTGGAATTGTAGCTGCACAGGTCATGGTGGAATCCTCATCTACCAGCACTGAGAGGGCTATGGGAGGATGGAGGTCCTGTGGGCTGAGGCATTCTGAAGGTGGATGGCATACTTGAGACTGGGACTTGGAATTCTAGAACTCTCCCAGGGCCCTGGCTGCCTGAGATGAAGCCCTCCAACACTGCAGCTCATTGCCCTGAAAGTTGAAAGGGGCACCTGGAGGCTCCTGTGCATCTTGGGTGCTGGGCAGGAGGGTCTCCGCTGTCCAGAGGCTTTGGGAGCGCTACACCTGTGGGAGCGCCCCAGGCACCACCCAAGAGCTGCTTCCGGGCTTGACCTTGCACAGTCTGCAGACCCTTGCACGAGGTCCTGGGTAGACAAGAGGGACAGGAACAGGAAGGCAGACAGGTGGGCAGAGCAGGGTGGAGAGAGGGAGGAACGCATAATTAAAATTCATTTTCGAATTTTTTTAAAAATCAAAACAAGAATTAGATGTTGCCTGTCGTCTTGGAGGCCCAGAAAGGGACTTTCATAATAAACACTACCAGCCCAGACTACTCAGTCTCAGCAGAGGGAAATTTCCTAGTGGAAGATACAGGGAAGGCAGCTTATCCTAAGCAGAACCCGTCTGAGTTGACTGCGGACTGGGAGGTCTGTCCTGATGGCTTTGGTAGGACGGTCTGTCACATGAACAGGTAGAGCCTCAGACACCTCCCCTGCCATCTCCTCTCAGACAGCAGGTGCCTGGCAATCAATATGTGCCCAAAGCCACATCTGCATATATATATTTTTTTAATTATTGTTTCAGGTTAATTTGAGGGTATAAAGGATTAGGTTACAATGTTTGCATTTGTTAGGTAGAGTCCCTCTTATAATCGTGTCCTGCCCCCAAGAGGTGTGTCATACACCCTAACATTGTGCCCAATAAGTGAGAGCACACCCATCGACCTCCCTCCTCGCCTCCCATCCTCATTCTCTCATCCCCAACCTTGAATTGACTTGAGTTTTTCTCTTATGTGGGCATGTATTATTAGATCATCTGCTGGCTTCAATATTAGTATTGAGTAGATTGGATTTCTGCTTCTCCATTCTTGTGATACTTTACTAAGAAGAATGTGTTTCATCTCCATCCAGGTTAATACAAAAGATGTAAAGTCTCCGTATTTTTTATGGCTGAATAGTATTCCATGGTATACAAATACCACAGCTTGTTAATCCATTCCTAGATTGGTGGGCATTTAGGTTATTTCTGCATTTTGGTGATCTTAAGTTGAGCTGTGATAAACAATCTAGTGCAAATGTCCTTATAATAAAATGATGTTTTTCTTTTGGTTAGATGCCTAGAAGTGGGATTGTGGAGTCAAGCGGAAGTTCTAATTTGAGTTCCTTGAGGATTCTCCATACTTCCTTCCAAATAGCTTGTATTAGTTTGCACTCCTAAACATTTGCATCTTTTGACAAACCATTCCCATTTATGGGAGGAATAATCCATAAGAAAAAAATCTGCATACATTAAGCTATTCTTTATAGTAACTGCAGAAAAAAAAAAAAAAAATTCTGGCCACAACTTGAATATCCCATGCTAGAGAAATGCTTAATTCATCATGTTACCTTATGGTGATAGAAGTGTTTCATGGGGACAAAACCCCATGGTTATGAAGAAGACTATGTAGCAATGCAAAGAAAAAAATGCTTATGACCTAATTCGAATTTAAAAGTTAAAAAACAGGGTACAAGGAAAATAAAATCAGGCAAACGTGTTTGTATAGGAAGAACAAATGCTGGATGATCCCACCCATGTGAAGTATCTAAAATATTCAAACTCGTAGAAATAGAGAACAGGACGGTGGTTGCTTGGGGCTGAGGTGGGATGGGAGCAAGGGGGAGTCGTTCCCGTGGAAAGCTTCAGTTATGCAAGACAGTTAGTTCCACAGATCTGCTGAACACAGTGCCTTTAGTTTACAACACTATATTTTACTTCCACTGAAGCATGTAAGAGAGACTTCAAGTTAAGTGCCTTTACCACTCCCTCACCCCCCACACACATAAGGCAGGGTGGGGAAAACTTTTGGAGGTGACAGATATGTTTATCATTTAGATTGTGGTGTTAGTTTCATTGGGTGTATGCACATATTCAAATCCATCAAATTGTATACATTAAATATGTGTAGTTTTGTATATCAATTCCATCTTAATAAAGCTGTCAAAATTTTCTTTAAAAATACGTTTGTATTTTTCAAAAAAGGAGACAAGTATGAATGAGAAGGGTTATTAAGCTATTGGTCATGAGATTATTATTTTTTTCTCCTTTTCCCAAATTTTTAACTGTATGCAATGTGGTGTGATAGTTAAGAATATAGAATCTGGAGCTAGATTATTTAGAACTCACCTCTACCACTTATTAGCTGTGTGATTTTCAACAAGTTACTTAACCTCTCTGTGCTTTAGTACCTCATCTGGAAAAATGAAGATAGTAATGGCATTTAACTCTTAGGATTATTTGAAGCATTAAATAAATTAGCAGACATAAGCACTGCACCTAGTAATTAATATGTAAGCACTAACTCCACAAAAACAAAATTTAATTATCATAACTCTTCCATAGCCTCATGTCTTAATCATAAGTAACTGCTAAATTGGTGTGAATTTCTTTCTCATTTCTCTCCCTATTTGAAAGTGCTTTTGTCTTCCCATAGTGATAATAATCATAGTAATATACAACATAACCTACTCTTCATGAATACCATGTCATGAGAATTTTTCACAGCATTTCTGAGGGAGACCCATGATCTCCTGACCATCACTCCCCCCTTTGCTCCCTGTCACCATCCTCAGATCCCAAAACCTTCTTCTCTGGCTCCTACAGTAAATATTGCTTTGATTAATTGCAAATATGGTCACAATTCTCCAGCCTCCTTTGCAGCTTCTCCCATCAAGATATGGGGTCTGTTTCCTTGCTCTCAGAATCTGGGCTGGCCTTGAGGCTTGCTTTGGCCAGGAGAATGTGGTGAAGACGGAGCGGGGCAGTTCTGAGCCTACACTCCAAGGGATGTGTGTGTTTCCACTCACATAAGGAGAACTCTGCAACCCCTGTGTGCACATGTCTGGGCTAGCCGGCTGAGAGATGAAAGACCATATGGAGGACAGTCCAGCTGTTCCTACTGAGACTGTCCTAGCCTTACAGACCATAGCCCCAAAAGTGTAACAGCACAACAGCCAAAGTCCACAGAGCTGCCTGTTTAAACATTAGAAGAATGAATGAGCCCAGGCAAGACTGGAAGAAATACCTGCTGACCTGTAGACTTATGGAAAATAATGAATATTTACTGCTTTGGGTAACCAAAGTTGAGGGTGGGTTGTTATGCATAGGGCTAACAGATCTGAGCAAGGTCATGGATCTGAGGCCCCTCTGATGAATCCCCTGGGCAGGATGGGCTGCGGCTGGCTGGCCCTCTCCATCACTTCCTTTCCTGGGTCCATTGTTCTGAGCCCTTATGTCCACACTGGTACCATTGTTGCTGAAAATTTTATGCCGTCAATGGATAACCTTTGTCTCTGCAGACTAAGTCCCTTTTTGAAGGCAGAGACAATCCCATAAAGACAAAGGAATTACTCTGTGCCTCTTCCCCTGAGTTTCCCACTGAGAGTTGAATCACTTTGCTGGGCTTCAAAACAGCAGGGGTGGGATGGAGCTCTGGGGGGGGGGGGGACCCAAGTGACGTCTCAGGTTTCATGGGCCAACCCACATGACTCCTCCAGTCTTCCCAGGAGCTCCTTCGCTGCCAGTCCCAGGATGGATGGACAGAGGCCCATAGGTCACACCTCCCTGGCTAGAGGGTTCCACACAGCCACCAGTCTGGCTCCAGGTTAAGCCCCAGCAGCCCTGGGCATGGCCAGTGACTGATGCCCCTCAAGGCCAAAGGAGTCTGCAGAGAGAGCATACCTTTACAAACACTGCTGCTATGACAATGCTGCTATACAGATTGCTGCAAACTTTCTAAATACTTCAGAGAAAGCCTTTTTTTGTTTGCTTATTTGCAGTTTTTGGCCAGGGCTGGGTTTGAACCTGCCACCTCCAGCATATGGGGCTGGCATCCTACTCCTTTGAGTCACAGGTGCCACTTGAGAAAGCCTTTTTTGACTTAAACCGGCAAATGTGATAAATTCAGCAAATCTGCCATTCAGGATGTTAATTTTTGAAGATGGCTCTGTTACCTTGACCCAGAACCCTGGCCCTTCCATGTCTTGTCATCCCCCTGGGCCTGGCATGGTGCTGAGCTATAATGCAGGACCCAAGGAAGACACTTTAGAAAGAGTTGTCTGGGGGTGTCTGCTCATGGACATCAAGGCAGCTGGGTTAACTTCTCCTTCTTGGAACCTGCCACAGCCAACAATCCCACTGTCACTTACAATGGCCTGGGAACACTGGCTTGTCTTCTCCCCTGTCGCTCTGAATCGCTGTCAGCCCCGTGAAAGGGCAGGTGGAACTATCATCCCCAGGAGTGCCCGGCTTTGGTTTTCTCCAGTAGAGTTTCTGGTCTCTCCTTCTACAGCAGCAGCTATAGACTGTCACAGGGCATCATGGGGCAGGCTGGGTGCCAAATGCTGTACAGACATAACCCCGCCGACTCCTTACTATAGCCCTGTGAGGTCAATTCTATTAATATCATCATACCCTTTTCACAGAGGGGGAGCCTGAGGCTTGGCAATGCTGGGTGGCCTGCTCAAGGGCACACAGCTAGCGGCGACACAGCTGGGATCCTGGCCCAGATTGCACTGTTCTTGTGGGAAGTCTGCCACCTTGCTCACTTGGGCACACCCACGTCTCCATACACATTCTCCAGGACACTTTCTCTCTCGGGTGGGGCAGAAGTACTTTGTTGTAGTGGGAAAGGGAGACTAGATCGTGGTTTCAAGCTCTGCCTCAGTTTCTTTCTAAGCCTCATTTCCCAATCTATATACAGTGACAAGACCTCCCTAGGGTGGTTCCAAAGACTTAAATTAAATCACATGATAAGGACCCAATAAATATGTTTCTTTCATTCTTCTTGCTTTATCTATAAATTTCTGCAATGGAATTTTAAAAAATGTACACATGAAAAGAAGTCTAGTCTCAACACTGGAGCACAAACCTAGCTCATTCTCCCTCAGGATTGTACTTAAGTGCCCTTGTACTGTGTACAAGGGGTTAACTTGGCCATGTTTCCTAGGAACTGTTTGTGCTTGTGTGTGTGGTGTTATATGTGTGCAAGTGTCTCTCTGTGTGTAGTGTGTATATATGTGTGGGTCTCTGTGTGCATGACAGTGTGTGTGTACACGGTATATCTGTGTGTGCAGTCTTGTTTGTGTCTATGTGTGGTGTGTGGTGTGTAGTACATGTGTGTGTTCACATTACCACCTCTAAGGTACAGAAGGGAAGGGGAGAGGGGAGGGTATGAGCCACCAGCCCTCTCTGGGGCGGCCCTCATCTCTCTCTTTGGAAGCTTTTCACCTTCTTTCACAGAATCGCTCTCCTCCTCTCCTCTGCCAGGCCTAGGGGAGCAGAGTTTCAGCCAGCGCTCACCCCCACCTCGCCTGGGCGGGTGAGTGCTTCACACTCCGGTTCAGTGAGGAGCGTGTGAGAACTGGCTATTTTTACCCAGGCCCAGCTGGGTGTGATGCCAGTTTGGAAGGAGGGGCTGTCACTTCTCCAGGAGAAAAGGTCTGCAGCTAGACCCATCCTGTCTCGCTCCCTCCCTCTGCCCCTCATTTATATCTGAGTTCCCCCTTCCTTCAATGGCCAGGACTCTCCATGGCTGGAAAGGGCATGAAGACTCTGGTGCTGGTCACGGCTCCCTGTGCTGTGGCCCCAGAGAGTAGGGCAGGGGCTTTGCCTGTCTCCCAGGGGAGGGCACAGGGACAGCCTTAGATTGGACCGTCTGGCTCAAGCTCTGCAGCTTTCCAGTGGGGCTTTGCCTGTCTCATGCTCTGAGACCCTCCTCCCAAAGGCAGCAGATGTCCCACAGCCCCAACCTCTCACCTGGGCCAGGCAACTGCAGTGTCTCAGTCTTCCCCAAGCCTGGAGCCCCCACGTTGAGAGATGGATGCCTATAGCCCTCCCTGGACTTGGGCCTATCTCCCTCACTGCTGGTGTCTGCCAGGCCTTGGTGGAGAGCACAATCTTGCTCTTCTGGGCCTCACCCTGGGTATGGAGTTTAGAGGCTGCCTGCCTGCACCTACGGGGACTGTCTCACCCCCCATCCCCTGGGGCTCTCTGGACCTATGTGCCCCCCTTCTGCTGTGACCATGATGCTGGCTGTACTCCCATCCCATGGGGGCTCATAGGCAGCTTTAGTTCGTGGCTGCTGTGAGCACCTTTAGACCCGGCTCCTAGCTCTGTATTTCCTACCTCCCTCTTGCCCATCCCTGTGAACAGCTCTGCCTACATCCCTACCTCTGTGATATTTGGGTCTCAGAGATGGTCCCTCCTCTGAGACCTCCACCCAAGGTATGAGTGTGCCCCCATCATTATCTGATCCCATCCTGTCTTTCCTGGGCAGATACATTCAGTTCAGAATGATACATTTTTTGCTTTTTGGGGGGGATCTGTTTCCCCTATTGGATTGTAAGCTCCACGGGGCTGAGAGGACCCCTGATGCAGCCGCCTTTGAACCATGCAGTGTCTTAGCAGTGCAGACGGAGCAGATCAGTGTGTGCAGCTTGTCCACGCCCTGCAGGCCCTCTCCCACCCCCGTGGGCTGAGTGGGTTGCTCACCTCTCGCGTTGTGGCTGGACACTCTGCGGCAGCAGGGCCTGACTCTCCAGGGCTTGGGGGGCTTCCTCCCTGAGGGTAGACACAAAGGGGCGGAGACCCTCCCTTGGTCAGCTTGTTCCTGCAGGAATGACCTGAGGGAGCTTCCACTCCCCAGGCCCGGACACCTTTATTCAAGTTAACCCAGATGGAGCCAGGCTACAGTAGGGCCCATGGGAAGGGTGGGCCTTGTCATGATTTACTTTTCAGAAATTAACAATGTTAGGAGACACTCTGCCCCTAGAATGCATCCTCCTCACGTTCCTGTCCCAGAAACAATTCTGACAGTGACTTGAGAATGTCTCTGCCCTTCAACAGTCATTCTCTCCTTGGGGACCTAGTCCAAGAAAATAAGCCTGAATATAGGAAATATTTTGTGTACACATAATGTCTTTTACCACATACTTAAAATAGTGCAAAGTTGTGAACTATCTAAATGTTTAAGCACGTGTATTTATGATAGCACATTCGCTGGATGGCAAGTTCTATCTAAAAATATTAGTTCAATAACAACACTTCAGGAATCTGCTAGAAATAGTCTTAAATGGATAGGAAAGTTTATGGGCAAAGATATCTATCCTCATTGAATTGTCATTACGGTAACTTTGGCAACATGTCCAAATACACAGGTGTGATAAATTGAATGCCATGGACTGTGTTTATGAGGAATTCTATTTACTGTTTTTCTTATATGTGGCACATTTGCACTGCAGAAACTTTAGAATACAAATACCTCCTATAATCCCTCTGCTCAGAGATGGCAGCTGCTGATATTCTAGTATAAATGCTTTCAGTATAATTTCAATCATATGTATTTTGTGTTATCATAACACAATGGTAAATAAAAAATATGTAGAACATATAGTCAACATAGAGAGATACATCAAGTAAATTTTAAAAAGCTGCATGCAAGATTGAAAGAAGGCTGGACGTGGTGGCTCACACTTATAATCCTAGCACTCTGGGAGGCCAAGGCTGGAGGCTTGCTTGAGTTCAGGAGTTCAAGACCAGCCTAAGTAAGAGTGAGACCTTTGTCTCTACTAAAAGTAGAAAAAATTATCCAGGCCTGTGGCAGGCACCTGTGGTCCCAGCTGCTTGGGAGGCTGAGCCCAGGAGTTTAAGTTGCTGTGAGCTAGGCTGACGCCTGGGCACTCCAGCCTGGAGTAACAGAGTGAAACTCTGTCTCAAAATAAAATGAAATAAAAATTCAGAATAAAATTTAGAAACTGAGATGATTACATTAAAAAGAACATAAATACCATGGTAAACATGGCTATTATTGAGTCATGAAATTATGGGTGTCTCCCCTCTGTATATTTTTTTATAACCCTGGCTCCAATAAATGTTAGAATAACCATAACTGCCACAACAAAAAATAAAAGTAGGAAGTTTCTAGGCGGTTAGGCAAAAGGAAAAGCTTGAAATGCTCAGCTATCTGAACCAAGAAAGGCAGGAATTCTAAATCTTCATATAACTTCATATAGAGGTGATAAGACCATGCTCTCCACTTTTGAACATGCATAAACATACTCCATACCACACACACCCTCATGCCATCTACCCACGATTATTTACTGTGCATGAGGTTTGAGGATATTCAGACTCAGATGGGCACCCTAACGCTGAGGTGCTCTATTCTGAGCATGGTACAAATACAGCAGAGTGGCTTCAGAATTTCTAGAAAGGTAGGACTTAGGAGCAGCAATCCAGATGTAAACGCCCAGCCTGGAGAATTCCCAGCACTGGCCTCCATGGTCAGAGCAGAAACCTTTTGCCGGTTACATGTGTGTTTGTGTGGTAAGCACACTGTTATACTTAGCTTGTGAGTATTAAGTGCTGTTTGTGCTAAAGGCCAGGGGCTGTGGATGGAGAATGTGGGGCTTAACACCTCCAGGTCACCTGCTGGAGCTGCTTCTGTGGTTAGAGGTTTTACCTAAGGTCAGGAACCAGAGCCATTATGTTCAGAGCTAAGGACTGCCAGCCTCCCTGCAGGGGCCTGTCCTCCCACGTGTCTGGATTAGAACCTCCCCAGAAGCTGGAAACCCTGCTCAGGCCTGGCACCCAGGGGCAGCCCTACCTTCCACAGAGAAGACTGAAAAGCAGAGAAGTAGGATGCAGAGGAGGCTGGAAAGCACGAGAAGCCTCATGGCCAGGCAGTGGAGTCTGGAGCCTCGTGTCCTGAGGAGAGAGCTGTGTGCAGAAGTCCTCCCTTGAGGCCACCGTGGAAATTTATAGAGTGACAGGGAGTATTTCCCAATGGGCAGGGCACCAGCAAACTTGGAATTCTCCCAAGAGAATTCAGAGTAGAGTCAGCCTATCCCAAGAAGAAAACCAGTTTTTCAAGAAGCATTTCGTGAACGTAACCTAGAAAGCTATAAATGCCCAGGCTGGAGAGTTCCTAGCACCAGCCTCAGTGATCAGAACAGGAAACTTCTAATAGGGAAGAGCCACTGCCCAGGGTTGAATGTTAACTTTTAGTGTCAGTAATAATTCCATCAAATGGAATCCTCAGAGGTGGCTGA
The DNA here is from genome assembly GCA_963574355.1 of Loris lydekkerianus. Lineage (NCBI taxonomy): Eukaryota > Metazoa > Chordata > Mammalia > Primates > Lorisidae > Loris > Loris lydekkerianus. Next base: position 31,525 of record CAUYPK010161193.1, on the reverse strand, counting down.
AAGGACCATAAAACCCTTTGCAAAGCCTCAGGGATGAATATAGAACAACTGGGTGAAATGTAGACAACACAGGCCCTGGAGTCAGATGATCTGAATTTGATCAGAGACATGGCCTTGAACTTGTCCTTGAATGTCTGAGTCTGCTTCCTATCTGTGAAATGGGCACAGGGCTACTTCTCTTACAAGCCTGCATGAAGACGTGTACAGGAAGCTGTCTGCACCAAGGCAGATGCTCACATAAAGCTGTTAAATCTGGGGTCCCAGCTGGGCCTTGATATTTCAGACAGTGATGAAGTAAAAAGGCACCTCAGGTACATGATCAGCGTAAGCAAAGGTAAGCAAAAGCTTTTGACCAGGGCAGGCATGGGGAGAGTATGCCCACAGGTGCAGGAGGCCTAGCTGTCACTCATTCTTTGGACACATGCCCTGGGCTGGGGCATGTGGCTGCAGGGACACAGAAGACACTGTACTTAGCCTTAGGGAACTTCTGTTGTGGAGGCAGCTGTGCAGACAAGGGATCACTGCATGGCATTGTTAAGTGCTGTTTGTGCTAAAGGCCAGGGAGGTGGGTTGCTCAGTTGAGGGGTGGGATAGGGAAGGTTGGCTTTGCAGAGATGGACTGAGATTGGGTAGGGTGAGGGGAGGTGGGCTGGCAGGAAGGCCGGGTCGTGGTGGGCTTGCTGGACCAGCAGAGGAGTCAGACTGGCTAAGGTATGAAAAGGGAGGCATGGGGGTGCTTACGTTGGGTAAAGACTGATGACAAGAATGCTTTCAGCTCCTATTCCATCAGGGAGGGGCTCTGGGTGTCCCTCCAATAATGGCATATGGGCTTCTAAGCACCTTCCAGGCCCTGGCCTCAGGTGGTGTCGGAGATACTGGTGACCCCGAGCCTATGAGCAATGGTGGGTGGGTAGAAGGAGAGATCACTGTGCTTCCCATGCACATTGCAGAGCCCTGCCTGTGCTGTTCTCAAATCTCCACTTCCAAACCAATTCTGGCTCATCATCCAGCCCCCAGCTCAAGAATCTCCTCCACTTGAAGCCTTCCCTGGCCCCTGGTGCAGGTAGTATTGATGTGCGTCCTGCCTGTTACCTCTTAGCATGTTGTTTTCTTACAAATGTCAAGGTCTAGGAGATTCAGGGCCTGAGCCCAGGGGTGAATGATGGGCAGGATCCCCATATCTTTATACCTGCTGAGGGTTTTATGGTCAGCTGTGAGTGGTGCAGGGCTCTGCAATGCCTTGGACTGCTGAGGGTGCTGCCTGCCTCGCCTGAGGTGTCATTGGAAGATGGCTAGGAGATAAGACTCTGGCAAGAAGAGGAAACCTGGCTTCATGGTCAGAGGATGGAAGGGTTGCAGAGCATGAAAACACCCTTCTAGAAACGACAGAGGAAAAAAAATGTGTGGGAGGTGGTTTCTGTGTTGTTAAGTGTGGGCTGGCAGATGTCCCTGGCTGAAGAAGAAATGCGAAGTTTTTGTGGACACAGAGAGGAAGATGGGCCAGCCACAGGAGCTCCCTTGTGAAAACCAGCAAGTGAAGACATCATATTTGAAGGCATATCAAATATGTGTGCACATGCACAGAATTTGCGTTTGCCCTTGTGAAGTGATGTTGATGTCCACCTGTCCTTTGCCTTGATAATAAGTATGTCCTTCTAATCAACGAACTGACACTCGGCTCGGCGTCCATAACTCAGTGAGTAGAGCTCTAGCCACATACGCTGAGGCTGGCAGGTTCGAGCCCAACCTTGGCCTGCTAAACAACGACAACTGCAATCAAAAAATAGCCGGGCATTGTGGTGGGCGCCTATAGTTCCAGCTACTATCAGAGGCTGAGGCGAGAGATTAGCTTAAGCCCAAGAGTTTGAGGTTGCTGTAAGCTGTCATGCCACAGCCTTCTACTGAGGGCGACAGCTTGAGACTCTGTCTCAAAAAATAAAATAAAATAAAATAAATAAATAAATAAATAAATAAATAAAAAGGAACTGACACTGGATCCCAGCCTTAAAGGGCACATGTGAAGATGCCAGTACCTAGTTCAACTCTCCAGGGTCTCCCTGTGATTTCTGGCCTCCAATTTAGACATTGCCTGCTGCCAAGAGACTGGGCAGTGGTGCACTTCAATGACCCTCCTCTTTGGTACAAATGAGAGATGCGATTTAGACCACAAGCTCAGACAGCTCAATGAACAAACCAGTGACCAGTGACATTTTGACAGTTTGCTAGTATGTTTTTCTACATCTGCAAAAACTAAAACTCATCCACACAAAGAAACCAGCTGGGCCTGCTGGCCTTAGTATATCGTGCGATGTCAGTCACCTGCCTGGCACTAGCCTGTCTTCTTTCCAGCTTTGCTCCGAGTCCTGATGGCTGTGCTGAAGAGTTTAGGCAGGAAGACCCTAGAAGCCTATCAGGGACTTCCAGAGCTGGAGTTCAGGACAGGCCTGGGGATGGCCACAGCAAAGTTTTCTAAAGGTGCTTCCTAAAGTTAGGATTACATCCACAGTCCATATTGAACTAGTACCACTATTTTATTTACTTTCTCTGGGGTCGTTTGGGAGTGCCACTGCTGAGTTCTCCTGGCATCAGCAGTCCTGATGTGTGCTAACTTCAGGTGGCTGCACTCACCTGTTACCTGTTGTAACAACACCGTTTACATTGAAATCCTTGTTGCTTTTGGCAAACCATCATTGGAGAGAAAAAGAATATCCAGCCAGCAGAGGGGGAAGGGAAGACGTCAACTCTTAGATCTGAGCTCTAATCACTCAGCAGTGGTGCAGAAATTAGGAGTGGGCTTCAGGCTAGCAGAGAGCTTCATCTGGATTAACTGACCAACTAAACCAGGACTGGGTGATTTTTCCAAAATCCCTCAGCCAGGCTGGATGTGGTGGCTCACACCTGCAATCCTAGCATTCTGGGAGGCCCAGGTTGGTGGATCACCTGGGCTCAGGAGTTCAAGACCAGGCTGATCAAGAGCTAGACCCCATCTCTACTAAAAATAAATAACTAGGCAGGCATTGTGGCCGGTCCCTATAGCTACTACTCAAGAGGCTGAGGCAAGAGAATCACTTGAACCCAAGAGTTGGAGGTTGCTGTGAGCTATGATGCCATAACACTCTACCCAGAGCAAAAGAGTGAGACTCTGCCTCAAAAACAAAAATAAAAACAAACACTTCTTGGGGGTGGGACACAATTATAAGAGGAAATTTACCTAACAAATGCAATCTGTGTAATCTAATTCTTTGTATCCTCAATGAACCTCCCACCCTCCAAACCCCTCAGTCACAGAGCTAGAGCTAGATGTTAGGTTCTCAACACAGCTTTTCTTTACCATGGAACAGCACCATCCCTCAAAGGACTGTGCAGTTAAGAGTGGGAAGAACTGGCTATCTCGAGGGCTCTTTTCCTTCCCCATTCACAGACACAACAGGCAGATTTGCAGGTTGTCCTGGGACCATATGTTTCTTAAGAAGAAAAGATTCAGATGCCAGAATTCCACCTGCTTTTAAAATGCTAGCAGAAAAAAAAATCACTTAAGGGATCCATGCCCACATTAATTTAAGCAACACAGGGTATAAAGTATTATATAAGTTAGTTCCCTGCTAATCCTGCTCCCCAGGGACAATCGCTGCTTTTCACAGATTTTTCACCTGCTTTTAACATTTCAAAGAGAGCTGTCAACTTCTTTACAAAAGGAAGAAACACCTCTGGCTCTTTAGAATATTTAAACATCTCTGGCTGAACTGAGAGAGGTGAAAATGAGAAGTGTTCTAACAGGAACACCTATTCGTTTTGAGCGTATGCTGTTTGGGTATCAAAAAACATACTCGAGTTTGAGGCTTTGAATGATCCCCAAAGGTGATTTTAAAAACTTGGCAGTTTTCCTGAGAAAAAAAGTCTTCTGAGACACACCTAACACACTGGGAAATTTACAAGGAAGAAAAACTTTTCAAGTCAAATTTATAATTTCTAAGGCCAGGAAGGGAACTGCCTGGAGCACACACACCCTTCTGGCCTGAGTCCCACCTGTCCCTCTCAGCTGCCATGCTTTTTTGCCAAGAGTGTTTTATGGACCTGGGGATGGATCAGAAATGACTCTCCCTCCTTTGTTTGCTCAGCAAAGTGCCAATTGGCTTATAGTGGAGGGAGGCACCACCCCTTGCTTGTCTTCTTTCCCATCTAATTCTCCCCCACTTCAGGGAGGCAGGCATGTCCTTTCTATTTTACTTGACAAGGGAAAGGGAGGTTTCCCTTCACTCCACAGAAATGTTACGGGGGAATTAGATGGAACCAGGTGTGTTTGCCTCCCAAGCTGAGGTTCTTTCCAGAGTTCCATTGAGAGCTTGTGTGTGGTTGAAAATAACCACCAATGTTGATGTTTAGCTTACACTCCACTTCCAAATTGTACAAAAACTCGAGTTTTCTCTACCTTTCTTTCTTTCTTTCTTTCTTTTTTTTTTTTTAAAGGATATTTAATCCTCTACTTTTTATAGTTAGTTTGAACTGTCTTGGAAGCTTCCAACTCACCGAATTTGGCCTCTGGGCATCTTGCTGCTGGGTTAAGGCTGGTGTATCTGGGGTCTGTTCCTTCAACTCTCACCCCAGTGGTCACTGGTGCTGTGGAGTTCCCAGTACTATCCATGTCTCCCTCTGTCCTGGGTCTGTCTGCCCACCATGGTGGCCACCAGCAGGCCTGTGGGTTACTACCTGGAAATCATGGATCATGCCACAAAGGCCCACAGGGAGACTAGGGGACAGACACACTCCAGATCGGGTTGGAGCACCTTGTGAAATTGCAGTCTTTGAGCCTCTGATGGGAACAGCCCCTTGGCTTTTGGTCTCCCTCTCATATTTTTGCCCCCACCCCCTCATGCACTTAGCCCAAATTTTCAGCCTGGAGTGGAGGACTCAGGACATTTGTATTCCATTTCTGTTTTCCTACCTCCCCTACACTTCTTGGGAGCACAGGCTCTATAGCCACACATCTATACTCTAACCAAAGCTCTGCTGCATTTTAGCTGTGTGACCCTGGAAAAGCTGCTCCACTTCTCTGTGCCTCTGTTGCTTTCAACATAAATAAAATAGCTGCTGGAGCTAGAAAGGAATGGATCTGTATGGCGAGAGTGTAATGCTTAAGTGTTACATGCTATGGGAATAGTATAATATATATGTATAACACATATATTCTACAATATGTATAATATATAGAATATAATTTTTTGTTATATTAGATAGTTAATTTCAAGAAGCGGGTGCATCACTCTCTCCATTTTCCTTTTTGTTACTGCCAAAATATTTATTCAGATAATTGAATATTAACAATAGTTAAGGACAAATGACTTCAGAATATTCAGTTAAGCAAGATCATCCTGACCCTGAAATTCTAATGAAATTAATGTCTCAGATTTAATAGCATTTTTCAAGATATTTGAAAAAAATGTCTGGATATCTTTGGTTTACTTTGTAACTACTGAGTTAGACTTCCAGCTTCTGCATAATTCTCATTATTTAATTTACAATATGCTAATGTAGGCTTTTAAATTTTTTTTGACAAATTATAAACATAAAGTTATGGCATACACAGTGATGTTGTGTAGACTGTGTGAAATAATGGAATCAAGCTAATTCACATATCCATCTCCTTCATTCATTCATCCAACTGCATCATTCATTCATTCCCCCAACTGCAACTTTCCATTCTTGAGACCAACATCTCCCCATTCTTCCCCCTTATCCACCTTCTGGTAACCACCATTCTACTCTCAGTTTCTATGTATTTGATTATTTTATTTTATTTTTTGAGACAGAGTCTCACTTTGTCACCCTCAGTAGAGTGCTGTGGAGTCACAGCTCACAGTAACCTCAAATTCTTGGGCTCAAGTGATCCTCTTGCCTCAGCCTCCCAAAGTAACTAGTGCCTGCAGCAATGCCTGGCTAATTTTTTAGAGACAGGGTCTCACTGGTCTTGAACTCCTGACCTCAGGCAATCCACCTGCCTCAGCCTCCCAGAGTTCTAGGCTTACAGGCATGCGCCACCACGCCCAGTCAATATTTGATTAGATTCTACATGTGAGAACATGTGTTATTGTAGCTCTGTGCCTGGCTATTTCACTTGATAACATAATGTTCTTCAAGTTTATCCTTGTCACGAATGACAGAATTTCGTTCTTTTAAAAGACTGAATAGGCGCGGTGCCCGTAGTACAGTGGTTACGGTGTCAGCCACATACACCGAGGCTGGCAGCTTTGAACCCAGCCTGGGCCTGCTAACCACGACAACTGCAACAAAAAATAGCCAGGCATTGTGGCTGGCACCTGTAGTCCTAGCTACTTGGGAGGCTGAGGCAAGAGAAGTGCTTAAGCCCAAGAGTTTGATGTTGCTGTGAGTTGTGATGCCAGGGCACTCTACTGAGGGCAAAACAGTAAGACTCTGTCTCAAAAAAAAAAAAAAAAAAAAAGATGATGGAATTGTGTTCCCCTGTGTATATACACGTTGCCTTTATCCATTGATCCACCAAGAGACACTTGGGTCACATCCATGCCTTGGCTGCTGTGAATGGTGCTGCAGTAAATGTGAGGGTGCAGACATCAGCATACTGACTTCCAGCCCTCAGGTTATATATATTCTCAGAAGTGGGGTCTGCAGTTCTCCCTCCCTTTTTCACTGGCATCCTGCCTTGAAAAAATGCTCAGTCTCCCACTTGTGCTTGAAGGTATCTGATGCTTCTTTAATGGGGAACAACTGCCTTCTCTCTCTTTTTTTAACCACAATTAGGGGCAAAAGAAACACACACACACACTTTTTAGGTCTAAATGACTAATACTAAACCTGTTTCCAAATGTGGATTTTGATGGAAAAGGTGAGAGAAAAAACAGGACAAGTACAAAAGACTGAGCAGAAAGGACAAACAGGAGTGCCAAGGCTTCCTGCTTCTGCCAGGGCTCTGAGCTGGAAGATTGTGGCCAGGGCTGGGATGGATCCTGTGTGTCAGTGTCTGTTCTGTATTTTGCAAGTTGGCAGGAAGCTTCCCAGAAAGCAGGCGTCACCCTGCTCCTCGTCTCATCCCTACACCTAGCACTGCAAGGACAGGTACAGTCATAACTGGGCAGTCCTGGGGTAAACTTCAATTCTGTTGAAGGAGCCAGGCTAGGGGGCCCGTGAAGGCTGAGTCCAGTTCCACAGGGTGCACAGACATTCCACTTTCCTGTGTCTTTTCTCCAGTTTCAAAAAGACAAGCTCTTTGTAAAGTATTTCCATGATGTTCACTTTCTCTCCAAGTAAGTGTACTTTGCTTTTTAAAAAAAATCATTGGGGGCAGCTACAATATACTGAAAAAGATACCAAACACGCAATTTTCTTAACAAATGCCCTCTGTTTCCTGCCACTCAGAATTAACTACTGTGAAAATCTTGTCATAATTTCTCCAGATTTTTAAGCAATTCTATATCATGGACACTGGAGACTCAAAGGGAGGTTGGTAGGAGAAGGTGAGGGATGAAAAATTACTATGGGGCACAAAGTACACTATTTGTGTGATGGGTACATAAACCCATACTTTACCACTATACAACGTATACATACATTGGAATTCAACTTGTATCCCTAAATTCTACTAAAAGAAAAAAAGAGGATAAAACAATGACTATTCTACTTCCATGGGTCAGGCAATCATACTTGGGACTTCTGAGGTTCCCAGTATGGTTAAGGGTGACATCATTTGATTGTGAGTCCTCAGGCAGTCTGCAGGACATTTTAGTCTCTTGGGAGCACTCAAGGTGAGGGTCCTGCAGGCAGAGAAGGTTGAGTTCTCTGCAAAGTCAGGATACTCTCCAACCAGCTCGCTGTGGGGGCTGAGCCAAATGTTCCTCTTCCCAGGAGAGCACTAACTTCTCCGTGCTTGTGTGTGGACATTCTTACTTGCCTTCCTTCCTTTCATCTCCCGTAGCAACTAGTCTGGATAATCCTTTTGCAGTTTGTGGATAATGACTCTATAATTACCTTGAATTATTTAAGTGTTTGTTGCTATTTCTCATGATTTAAATATTCCATTACTATTTAATAGAGTGCCTGATAGATATGTTGATCTCTGAAAAGAGTGACTCCGATGATTAACCATGTTGGGTGAGGACTGTGCATCCCCCACCTGCAAAAGGGCTTCTGCCTGCAGCAGTGCCTGCTCAAAGACCAGCAGAGCCAGCTGCCTTCTCTCAGTAGTATTAGATCCCTCCTGTCTGCTATACCAACCTGTTTGCACCCATTCATCCACAGAGGTGCTCAGAGTTAATTCCTTCACGGAGTACCAAAAGGAATGAACCTACTAAATCCCTTACTCTCCTATGGAAACCGGATTCTGTCGGCTCACTTTCCATTCATATTACTGTCTGGGAGAAATTCTGTATTGCTGAAATTGGTCCATTCAACCTGTACTTCCTGTAGTAATATTGGGCTTGCTCCACAGTTCTGCTCAGGTTCACTGGCACTCTTTTCTCTCATCCTGTTATCCCCACCACCTGAGCACACAGCAAGGCCACCATGTACAAGTCAGGAAGTGATCCCTCACCAGAAACACAACATGCTGGCAACTTAGACTTGGGCTTCTGCCTCCAGAACTTTAAGAAAACATATTTGTTGTTTAAGAAAAAAAGAAAGTACGTACATAATTGCATAATTGGGTGGGGCCAGCTTGTTTGTACTTTCTTGGGCAAGATCCCCCTCTGAGTCATCAGTAATTAATTGCTACACCTACTGACAAAGACAATTTTTCAGATACCTATTCTTACAGGACAATGAACTATTAGAAAATTATGGAAAATAAGTCACTAGAAAAATCCTATTTCTTCCATTTTAAGATACTACTAAAACATGTTTAGCCAAAAAAAAAAAAAAAAGAATCCCACTTCAGAAATGACACGTTAAATATTGCATTTTAGAACTGGGAAATGACTACTAATAAATGGGATTATCACAAGCCCTTTACCCAGTTGTGTTGACTATGTAAAACCACATGTGTGCACAGGTGAGACAGCAAGCACCAGGAGGGTTAACCTGAAGGAACGGTGGGCAGCTGGGTCCGTACCTATAGCCATCAAGCAGCTTTTACAAAGTGCTCAGAAGAAAGCACGTGTTGAATGTTTAAAAACCACTTCTAAACTTGTGTACAGTTTTGAGGAAAAATGTCAACTGAGGCCTGCCAGAAGGTACTGATTTTATTTCTGGGTGTAGCCACTGGGACCACCAAGGCTTTTATCTGCATCCAGTGAGAATGCAACCACCTCATCAGCTACCAATCTCAGTTGAGAGTGGACGGTTGAGAAGTCCTCTTGCAAAGATGACTGACAATTGCTTTGGACAAGGAATGCGAGCAAGATGCCAGGCAGAAAAGGGGAAGGGCTGGTGCAGGACCTGCCCTCACACTCCAACTGGCCACAATGTTTTCCACACAAGCCCTCTCCATCTTTTGTTTCAGTTTTGCTTCTGCTACAAATACTTTCCTGTTCTCAAATGTTCAACTATCATTTTCCCGAATGGCTTTCTCTCTCTCTCTCACACACACACAATCTCAATTTTCCTGAACGAATGGTTTCCACTTTGGAGTGCTAGCTAAATTGGGTGCATTTAGGAAGGATATCATCCTACTGACTACATTGATCTTTAAAAAATGGTTTGATTTGTAGCTCCAGGTGGACCAATGAATACAAAAAAGGACCATTTGGTATTTTATGTAACAAATAGGATTGAATAAGTATGATGATTTCCACTTATCCTTCACTGAGGTCAATTCCTTTTGATAAAAACAAATTCTAATGCTCTCAGGGGTCCTCTAACTTTTTAAAAAAGGGGCCAGTTCACCGTCCCTCAGACCGTTGGAGGGCCGGACTATAGTTAAAAAAAAACAACTATAAACAAATTCCTATGGACACTGCACATATCTTATTTTGAAGTAAAAAAACAAACGGGAACAAATACAATCACACCACCTCATGTGGCCCGCAGGCCGCAGTTTGAGGACCCCTGCTCATAACTGGGAATACTCGCTTCCAGCAAAACTGAGTTATAATGAAACAAAATCTTAATTACTCCATTTCTTTGGTGCTTTTGTGATCCTTAAACTGGATTTTAGAAATAGAACATTTTATCACAAACTTTCCAGTATAATTGTTAGAGTTCAACTTGTGACTCTTCCCAGCCATATGGCCAGGTACAAAGGTCAAACTCTGGGGCTTTGGCCTAGGGTACAAAAGTCACACCTAGCTCAAAGAAGTGTTCTAATTTATGGAAAAGGGCTTCACATACAATATAAAAAAAATTTTGTTTCTAACATTAGCTATTATTAGCCTATCTAGGCCATCTTATCCCACTGGAATTATACGAATCTTGGATATCATTCAGTTTTAGTACCTTTAGCATGCACACACCTTACCCAGATGAACCTCAAGAGAAACACAACTCCACCTTCTGAGGTTCTCACATTTTAGGCACAACCCACACACCTGCAGTTAGTGGGAGATCTGACTTCAAGGGAATTTCCATTGTCCACTTTCCCTAGGTCCCCACTCTGTTCTCTCAACCTTCCCCCCATCTGTGTGCTGGTTTTATGAAATGCCCTCACTACCTCTTCTATGCGTTTACCTGCTGTATTTACTCTTACTGCCTCCTGAAACACCTTAGACACTTAATGCTTTGCACTTCTATTTTGCTCACCTCCGACACTCACCCAAAGGATTACTGTGTTTATGACGGGGTCGGTACTTCAGAAGGCCAATTGTTTTTATACATTGGTGTCACCCTGGGTCCAGCTAGGATGGTGACTGCTACAACATGTGGGCATTCAAGTTTTCCAATCAAATGTTCATTAGATACCATTCTAAGTTATTTTATTGTGATTTTTTAAATATTTCAGTTATCCTTTAATATTTCAGATAGCACATCTATGGTGCATATTTTTATCTATAATAAAAAAATAAAATTAAATTAAAAAAAAAAAAGAAAATGAAAAAAGGAGAAATTTTGCCCAAAGTCTATCAATTTGCAGATTTTTACTTTTCCCTATGAATAATGTACAAAAAAACTCTATTATGTTCATAACAACCAAGAAACTATTACATAACATTTTTATGTTAATTCATCTTTCATGCTTTATACAGTCTTCATGGTCAGTCTTCAAAGTGCTAAATTGGTATTAATTTATAAAAATCTCCTGATTTTCTAAACTTCTGCCTCATACTCTGTCGAAATTATATCACTTTGTTTTGTGATAATATCCAAAAGAAAAAATATAAACCTTGGTTTCTATAAGATGACCGAAAACAGGCCCTTTAAGATTTCAAGACCACGCTGACAGTGTAGGGGGTATGCAAACAGGGTGAGGAAAAATAGAAGTCTGGCATTTACATTCTTACTTAGGAAAAAACAAGTAGCAGCTAAAACTTATATAATGATTACTAAGTGCTGCCACATTGAACCATAATCCTACGAGGGAGGTTTTATTATCATCTTTATTTTACCGATGAAGAAACGGGGCACAAAGAAGTTAACCTGCTTAAGGTCACACAAGAAATAAGTGGAAGAGATGGGAATCAAACAGAAGCAGTCTAGCTACAAGTACCAGTCTTATCACACTGTACTATACTATGCTGCAAGACACTACAGTGTTTTCTTACATGTATCCCTATTCAAATGGTTTACATACAGTTCAGTTGGAAAAATCAAGACCAATCATCATCTGGCTGGAACCTTTATTATTTCAAAATAAGCATCCTATATATTTTGAGATGACAAGTTATTTCTGGATTATTGTAATAAATATGTCAAAAATAGCAATAATCTTAATAACACAGACTTCTACAAAATTAAGATTTCCAAAAATAACTTCTCTGTATCCACCTATAAATGTCACAGGAAAGTTAACTTCTATGCAGGACAGAAAGAAAATTCTGCTAGGGGAACCTAATGAAACATTTTGCCCATTACACTTTGACATATTTCATAAACACAACCAAGTTTGCTTTACTTTTTAGTGCTTAGACTGAGAGGGAATGCAAGAAACCAATAGTCTTAGGAGAAAAACTGCTTTCACATTCTCAAGTGTAGGTCAAGCATGGTGGCTCACGCCTGTAATCCTAGCACTCTGAGAGGCTGAGGCAGAAGATTCCTTTGCACTCAGGAGTTCAAGACCAACCTGAGCCAAGAGTGAGACTCCATCTCTTCTAAAAAAACCAAAACAAAATACCCCCCCCCCCCCATATTCTCAAGTGTAAGCCAAGAAAATTATTTACATAAAATAACCTATTTTGGTAAATGTCATAGGAGTCAACAAAGCTTAAGAGATGAGAAAAGCAAGCGTGTATACAATTAGATATTTCTTTCTTGGCGAGGGCTGGGTTTGAACCCGCCACCTCTGGCATATGGGGCTGGTGTCCTACTCCATTGAGCCACAGGTGCCACCACAATTAGATATTTCAATAAATATGCAAAAAACCTCAGTAATCATTAACCTCGCTTATGTCTGAAAAACAAATTCCATGCTCTGAGTATTTTATATTGAGAATAGTTTTAAGAATATTTTAGAAGACTGAAAAGTAAAACTCATACATATATAATTCCACCAGGGATTCTTCATGATTAACACGTTGGATTGTACTAACGATGGGAAGTCAACATGACCATAGCTACAGCACTGAGGCGCAACAGCAGAAGGCTTCCTCAACTTGTGACTTTGTTTCATGCTCAACACTTTTGCTAAGTTTAGCTGATAAATAAAAAAACAACAACACTCACTTGTTTCCAGATATCCAGATGTCTCTCACTGGCTCATCACCAGTCACCCAAGTGCTAAGTCCTTGATTTCAACAAACAGACTGCAGGTGACCTTTTACTTCCCCGTGGTCCCTTTATCAAACCTCTACATCACTTATGACATCATTTACAATATTCTGCATCCAATAAAATATGCAGGCAAACACAGGTTTGCTAACTTTTACCTAACCTAGTAAGTTTAAAAATTGACGAAATACTTATATTCTCATAGGACAAACCTTAATTTTTACATTCATTAAACATTTTAAAATTACTCAGACATGAGAAGCATGTGTGCTTATTTGAATGAGAACGACTGAATTTATTCTTCAGAAGAAAAAAGCAGACCTGAAGCATCACATTACTGGAATATTTTAAAACACGTTGATATGCTCTTATCTTCTAAACTTCAACAAAAGCTGCTTGTACAAACTATTTAATGAATATCTGTCCTATCAAACAAGCAAGATATCTGATGTAGGAGAGAAGCCAGAAGTTGAATCACTTCATTTCTTTCGGTTGCCTCCAGTTGCTAGCATAGTTGCAACTCGCATAAATATATTTAATGTATCCATGTAGATTGCCAGCATTCTAGAAAAAAGATTATAAGCATTACATACAATTCTAATAATGATGACAAACTATTTTTTAACATAGGAAAGAGGAAAAATCAATTCTGTTTAAAGTGTCTTTAACTGCCTACTAAGGAAGCCCTCCATTAGAAAACAGTCAAGTTTTCTTTTTAGCAGACTAATCTTTTAAATGTTAAAAGGCAGTTTTAAAAACCGTTATTCTATTCTCTGACACTCTGAGTGTAATATCTTGCAAAGAAAACTGGGTGACAGACAATGAAATAAAACCAAAGAAACACCTCTATTAAAAGTTGTTAGAGTCTGGCATTTTTAAGTATAACATACCAGCTTTCCCAACTTCTGCCCCCCCCCCCCCCCCAAACTGCTACAGATCTGTAAGCTTTACAGCAACATATTTTAAGCCATTAGGTATTATTTTTAGACAAAGAAAAACAAATTACTTTACAAAATGTGATAGACATCAGGAAGCTCCAGAAAATTGTTTAAATCAAATAACCTATTTTGGTAAATGCCAAAGAGAAGAGAAAAAGCACTATTTATGTAATACTTAATGGCAACTAAAACTATCTCCAAAACTGGAATCTATATACTGAGAGTTTTCTATTTCTAGAAGTATGCATAATCCTAATACTTCAGAATTGGGAGAATTGCCTCAGTCTAAAAGTTTGGGCTATCTCTACCAAAAAAAAAAAAAAAAAAAGATTAAAATTAGGTGAGTGTTGTGGTGCATGCTTGTAGTTCTAGTTACTTGGGAGGCTAAGACAGGAAGATAGCTTGAGCTTAGAAGTCTGAGGTTGCAGTGAACTACGATGACATCACTGTACTCTAGCTTGGGCAACAGAGTAAGATCTCTTGTAGGGGGGAAAAAAGAGAGACAACAAAGTAAGAAGTACAGTCTTTGCAGATGTAAATAAGATATATTAGGGTGAGGTCATACTGGAGTAAGGTAGACCCTTCATCCACTATGACTGGTAGCCCTCTTAAGAAAAGGAGAAGACAGCTTGGGCAACATAGCAAGATCCCATATCTAACCTCCCTTCACCCCAAATCAGTTGGCATAGTGGTATGTGCCTATAGTCCTAGCTACTTGGGACGCTGAGGCAGAAGGATTATATGAGCATAGGAGTGTGAAGCTGCTATGAATATGCCACTGCACTATGTGGGAGCAACAGAGTGTAACCCTATTTTTTTATATACTGTAAATACACATACACGTAAATAAAAGAAGAGACACACAGGGAGAATGTCATGTGAAGACAGAGGCAGAGACAAGACTGATCTATCTACAAACCAAGGAATGCCAAGGATTTCCAGCAGTAACAAGAAACTAAGAGAAATATGCAATAGATTTTCCCTACCAAGGCTCTGATTTTGAACTTCTGGCCTCTAGAACAGAGAGAGAACAAAGTTCTGATGTTTTAAGCAACCCAATTTGTAATATTTTGTTACAGTAGCCCTACAAAACTAAGTAACGGCTATAAAACAAAATAGATCAAACTAACATGAATGTCCTTATGTAACAGTAAGAACATTAAAAATTACTTACGCATTGATGGGATCATAGTTTTGAACTCCATAAGCTGGTGTTATTTCTGCCCGCTTGATTATTTTCTGGGTATCATACAGAAGGAACATGCTGAAAAGAACTAATCCACCATACATTGCCACTGAGTACAGAGTGGCACCAGCCACAGTGGTAGGTGGAAGAAACATAGATCCTGAAATAAAAATGGGGAAAAAATGATTTTTTTTTTTTCTTTTCTAAAAAAAGACTTTCCGGCCAGGCATGGTGGCTTATGCCTGTAATCCTAGCACTTTGGAAGGCTGAAATAGAAGGATTTCTTGAACTTAGGAGACCAGCTTGAGGAAGAGTGAGACTCCATGTCTATTAAAAATAGAAAAAAACAACCAGGCATTACGGTAGATGCCGACAGTCCCAGGTACTCAGGAAGCTGAGGCAGGAGGCACTTGGGCCCAGGAGTTTGAGATTGCTGTGAGCTAGGCTGAGGTCACCGAATTCTAGCTGGGCAACAGTTGAGATTCTGTCTCAAAAAAAATAAAAATTAAAAAACTTTGCACTACATAAACAAAAATCTCTTTGGTATACTGCGCTGGTAAAAAGACATCTGAGTACCTATATTGGTTAATCTTAAGTTAGTTCAAAACCCATGATACCCACTCCTCCAAAGGGCCACATGCCCTCATTATAGGAACACCTTTGAATCAGAGCAAGTTTCATGTTTTCCAGACCAACTTTCCCATTTTAGATGTATTTGGTAAAACCAAAATAATGGTTGACCATGTTGCCAATGACATCATATTAATAAAATACATTCAAATTAGCATATCTTTTTTTTTTTTTTTGCAATTTTTGGCCAGGGCAGGTTTTGAACCCACCACCTCCGGCATATGGGGCCGGCGCCATACTCCTTTGAGCCACAGGCGCTGCCCAGCATGTAACTTTTAAAAAATGACTCAATAAATCAGGATACTTGAGTATTTCAGATTTTAGGATACCGTGAACCAAGAACCAACTGTCAAAGCACAGAAACTTACCCAGTGAGGACACAAAAACAAGACCCAGGCCCACTCCCAGGGGTGCTCCCATGTTCAGAAACTTCTCACTGGGCGCACACATGGCCACAGTGGAGAGGCCTCCCACAATGCCAGCTGTATACCATGCGGCTCTGATGAGAAGAGGCCCTCCTAATATTGTCAGAGGAGCCACCACTGCACCCATCACACCTGGAGAAAGAGCAAGTGCTTGTTAAGTATTTACTAAATAGCAAGCTAAGGGAAAATGCCACTTCTAAAATGCACTAACATGTTATATCTTATTGTTTAACCAATATAATTACAAAAAGATTTCCCTTTAGGCCAGGTGCAGTGGCCTAAATCCTACCACTCTGAGAGGCTGAGGTAGATAAACTCATGAGTGCAAGAGCAGGGGACCAGTCTGAATGCAAGAGTGAGACCCTGTCACAGCTACTTGGGAGGCTGAGGCAAGATCTCTCGAGGCCAAGAGTTTGAGGTTGCTCTGAGATATGATGACATGACACTCTACCCAGGCTGACAGAGTAAGACTCTGTCTCAAAAAAGTTCTCCTTTTAGGTCATACTATCCCCAAAATTCTACAATCAAAATCTGGGCTACTCAAACTCTGTATCACAACATTAACACAATTTCTGGTCAAACAGTTACAACTCACAAGCACAAACATTAATCTACGTTTTTACTGTCAAATCCCATGTAGCTATTTGCATCTTACCAAAAAAAAAATTTTTTTTTGAGACAGAGTTTTACTTTGTCACCCTTGGTGGAGTGGCCTGGCATCATAGCTCACAGCAACCTCAAACTCATGGGCTCAATGGATCATCTTGCCTCAGCCTCCCTAGTAGCTGGGATTATAGTGACAACGCCTGGCTAATTTTTTTTCTTTTTTTGAGATGTGGTCTTGCTCTTGCTCAGGCTGGTCTCCAACTCCTGAGCTCAGGCAATCCACCTGCCTCAGCCTCCCAGTGTGCTAGGATTACAGGCATGAGACACTGCACCCAGCCTTACCAGTTTTTACAACCAGTGTGTAAGAAGTGAGATAAAAAGGTTTAGAATAAGTAACTCAAGGTCAAACCCTGCTGCTGCCAGACAGGAAATAAAGTAAAAGAAGTGAAAAAGGATATGATAATCTTGAAATGTAGGAACTTCTAGGAAACTGCTGTTACTATGTGTAATAAGGAATGCTCTCGTAGTAATTTTAGTTGTCAGTTATAAACTCTTCATAAAATTGGTAACGTATCAATAATTTAATAAAGGTAGATGAAATTCCTTAATTAAAAATCTTAGATAAATCATTATTTCAGTGCTGAACAGAACAACTTACCCTATCCTTAAACAGTTTACCTCACAGAGTAGGCACACACTGGTTGTTCAATACTTACGTATCACTTTTCCAAGAGTCACATTTGTAGATCAAATAATAAAGCATACTGTATCTCATGATGGGCAATTTAAAAATACCTTTTGTTAGAGAAAATATATTGACTAAAATTTTCTATTACATATGACTTTTCTATCAGAATTCCCATCCGTTTTGCATTTGACAGCAAAATTTTTAGCAAACTTCTCTAACCTAAGAATTTTAAAAAATTTTCTAATGATATCAAATAAAAATTCTCAAGAGATATGTATAACATCAGAAATAATCCTGGTACTGAACAGAATATACAAAAGAAAATCTCTGCACAGACTGTTAGAGGAGACAAGTTAAATATTTGGGATGTCTGTGGTCTTAGTGCTGAATCAACTTTTCAGAGCAAAGGTCTGGTAATAAGGCAACCAGTAATGACTGAAGAAAATGAGGTTTCATTAAGCTATGTATAAACAATTACAACCAAAAGCCACCTAGAAGGGGTAGTATGAAAGGTTGTTTAACAATTTAAAATAGAACTTACCAGAATGCAGCATCCAAGCAAGATGCTTTGGACCTGGGCTTTGGTCATATGATATTGACCGCACCAGTATTCCAGCTCCAATCATGGCAGCAAAGGTTGCACCAATTGTCTGAAAAGACACGTTAAGAAAAATTGATCATTATCTAAAACAAAAGTACAAATTCACAAGTTTCAAGTACGCTTAGTTACTTCTAATAAATCAGTTTTAAAAATATGAAGGACATTAAACTGAATTCTGTTATTTTTTGGCACATTGGAGGTCTTGGGTTTATTCCAAAGTATTCACTAAGTTAGCAAGGGTGCCCCCTACTGACATATATAAGGTTTTGCAGACAGCTTCAAGTACATGACCTGAGCTTGGTCTGGCACCATGATCTTTTAACAATTTTACTCCTGTTAGATACAGGTGAATATAAAATTCTTTTAGAATCCCAGTATAACTACTCTTAATTAAAATATACATTTTGGTATAGGATAAAACAGCACTTTAAAAATAAGTCATGACCTACTAGTTAGTATATAGTACACTGCTTTGAACTCCTTATTTGCTAAATGAAAACCTAAAAACTAAAAAATCATAGCACATGAAGAGATGAAAAATAAGTTTACATGTCTATCCTTCCAGGTTTATGGCTGACTTCCTCCTCATTCCTCTTCTTTACCTATCTTAGGCTTTCATTGTTATAACATTTAAATGTGCCTTGTATATGACAAGAATGTGTGTATATAATGGAAGGATAGTGATGAGCAATCTTCAAGAAATTTAAGGCAGAGATTGTAACTTGGACAGAATCCGGCAGCACATTATGTTTCGTCTGGCCAACTGTTAAGAAAAAATTGACTGTGATCAATGCTTTTAGTTGACAGGCTTTCTCTAGCTGTCAGTAATCCCCTGTATGACATGCCAGGCCTCCTTGCTCATCTGCATTATATGTCTGACGTATGGATATCAGACTGTTCAACCTGTTATGTGAAGTATAGGTAAAAAGAACAGCTGTTTTTTGCTGAGACTGGGAAAACATTAATACAGAAAAGTATAGTAAGCTCCATTCCACCATTTTCCAATGCAGAAACAGTTACTAAAAACTACTTCACAAACCCATAACACAGTATTTTCAGGATATTTACAGAAATTATATTTTTTAATTTTAAGATCCTTCATGATTCATGATCCAGTCTCACATTTTGCTTTTTCTATACTCTACGTTCTTGATATACTGGACTGGTAGGGCTATGAACATGCCTCAAAGTTTCATGCCTCCTTAACTCTGTCCATTGAGTCTAAGAACACTTTCTCCCTGTCTGGTTGACTTTTAAAGGAATTGTCATCTTGTCTTGAAAGCTTTTTCTAGTAGGTACCCTGGCTGCTCAATAACAGAGCCAGGTGCCTCCTCTGTTCTGAAAGCACGTGGGACAAACTTTTAATATTACTTGCGTATGTGTGTATGTCTGTCATCTCCAAAAGGCAGTATCTTTATCTCTGTAGCACCTGTCTTTGGTCTCCCAATTAGTTTACGTATCCCTAACAGTGGAGGAAGGTGACCTTTTGCCCACAGGGGCTTGAGGAGATAGCCCAAGCATAAAACTTGCTTTTAGTCTTATTTTAGGGCCTCAAATTTTAGGTACAATTTAATCTTTCATAATATTATGTTTTATTACAAAAGTATTATTTTAAATTACTTACCCTGATCAAAACTGACATTCCTAGTGAGACTGCACCATACTTTTTCTGTGCCTTCACAAACCTCAGGGCTGGCTAGAAAATTCATGACAGCCATTGGACAAGCACGGTCCTAAGACTACAAAAGTGTCCAAATGGCTATGCTACCATACACTGGTTCTCCTTTTGGAAGTAAAATATAGTGGAAATACTATGGGTTTGGGTTCTCTTTGTGGGGAATTGGTAAGTATTACATAAACCCTCACATCCCTCCTTCCCTTCCACCTACACACTCATTGTTCTAGGTCAGGCTCTCATCATCCCTCACTTCAAATCCTATAAAGGTAAACCTGCTTCACATCTTTTTCATGTTAGTTCATAAAACTCAAAAATCACACTTTCACACCCTGCTATCTTGACAGCCTCTGACTGCCTAGGTACTCTCCTCGGCCTGGCAATCAGACATACCCATGTCTTCTTGGCACTCCAGGCATCAAACAACTGAATCTCATTCTAAACGCATAGTTAAGTCACTTCTAAAATTAGGATTTCCTATCTCTTCTTTGCTCAACCTGTTTGGTAAAACTGGAGTACTCTCCTGTTTTCTTCTAAAATAAAACTTGTTAGTTTTCAACAACTCTAAAGAAATAAATGTCTCCTTCATGGAACTTCCCTAATAGTCCAAAACAAACTTGCAAATAAACTTTGCACTTTTACCTTTTATTGCACATCCTGTATACTTACTCCACTTCATCTCTTCTACCATTTTAAAAGAAATTACTCAAGAAATATTTGATGAATATAAAATCTTGTATAAGGTCAAGAAGAGTAGGAATCATGGCAGCAACACTAGTCGAATTTTATTTTATTTTTTGAGCTGAGTTTCACTCAGCTCTGGGGTTGAAAGCTGTGATGTCACAGTTCACAACAACCTCAAACTCTTGGGCCCCAGTGATCCTCTTGCCTCAGCCTCCCAAGTAGATGGGACTACAGGCACCCGCCACAATACCCAGCTATTTTTAGAGGTGGGGTCTCAACTCTGGCTCTGGCTGATCTCAAACTAGTGAGCTCAGGCAATCCACCTGCCTTGGCCTCCCACCAGTGCTGGGATTATAGGCATGGGCCACCACAACTAGCCACAGTCTACTTTTAAATAGCACAGAATGCTTAGGTATTTCCCTTTGGCCTCTAAGAATTTTGCATTTGCTTTACTTTTTAGTAAACTGTTACAAAATAGACGCTGTCTGATAACTGCTGGTAGATAAGGAGGATATGCACTGATATAGATTGAGTCTCCCTTATCTAAAATGCTTGGGACGAGAAATGTTTCAGATTTCAGGTTTTTTAGATCTGAAATATTTGCATTATACTTAACCTGTTCAGTATCTCTAATCTGAAAATCAAAAACCCAAAATGCTCTAATGAGCATTTCCTTTGAGTGTTACGTTGGTGCTCAAAAAGTTGTGGATTTTCAATTAGGGATACTCAACCTGTAATTCATACCTTTGAACAAAAACTTGTTCAACAGTAGTCTTTCCACTTCATACTTCTCCCTCCCAATATATTTCATCTAATCTTTGCTCTTTAAACAAAAAAGATAACAAAACAGCTGACTTACCACCCAAGAGCCTCTCATCATGAAGTTCATGACAGCAGGAGTTCTGCTTATTGCCACTGCAGACAAAGCTGTTAAACCAATACTTCCTGCTAAGTACATATAGGTAGAATGAATTCTATCCTTTACATACTGAGGCCAAATTCTGTAAGAAACACAACATGGTTAACTTATGAAATTATGGGTTTGCATTCTGGTTGAGTCATTCACTAGATAAGTGACCATGGGATAAATCATTTTACTACTCTAAGTCTTATTTCCTTTATCATGGAAATAATTATGCATACTTTGGATAATTGTAAAGATTAAATGACATAAAACTTATAAGCACTTGGCATATATAAAAAGTAAAATTTTCTCCTTGCTTAAACACATAAGCTTGCTAGAAGATATTTATTTAAGTCTGAACAGATATGTCAAAGAAACAAAAAGCAATTTTATTTTTATTCATGTATATACACAGATGAAGATTAGACACAAAACATTCCAAAAGTGAGTAAGATAAGGAAGAAAACTGACCCTTTGTTTTAAAGGCTGAAATTGGAACAATTTACTTACACAGCCTTTTCGATAGCTCCAATCTCATTAGACATTCCCAAGCCATAGTAGCATAATGCTCCAAGACCAACAGCTGCCCCTCCAGCAACAAACCATCTTCCCATTTGATCAACTGCAAAACACAGGAGGAAATACAGGTTAATGTGGACATGTCTTGATTAAATTAATGTGCTGGTGGTAAGGTCTTCACAGTATTTAGGAGGGAAATCAAATCATATTCTGTTTCTTCACAATGGCCAAAATTAGTGCCTATGGACAAAAAGAAAAGATCTTGAAGTAAGGGACCAATAGAAAGAAATACTACTTATTACATCTTTGAGACAAAGATAATAAGCAATACAAAAAGGAAAGGACAAAGATAATAGACAGTACAATAACATAATAAGCAGTACAAAAAGGAAAAGACAAAGAAAATAAGCAGTACAAAAAGGAAAGGACCACTGCTTCACCTTCGATTTCACCCATTCTGAGGTGGTGGTATATCTGGACATGTGGAAATCCTTCTGTGATATCCATTACTTTATTTATAAAAAGTTGGGATGTGCGCTTATGACATTCTTAAAGTAAAAAATGAGAAAGAAATGTCAACAGGCACACTGTGTCCAAAGTGGTATTAGCAAAGACAATCCTTTACACGGGGGTCAAAAAGAAAAAAGAATCAAAGAATAAAAATGCTGTGTATGTAGCAGAATCAAGAAGAGGATGTGTTTTGGTCACTTATTTCTTAACCTGAAACATACGCAGACAGTAAACGCTTGAAAGAAGATTCTACATACTTCAAATGAATTTTAAAAACCATCCCTTTCAAACTGGCATATTATCTAATAATCATTTTCTTTAAAAAAAAAAAAAAAAAAAAAAAGCAAAATTTCCAGTAGAAGAAATGACTGGGAACCACTGAATTCAGTGCAAAGTACGAATCTTTTTTGGGTCCTTAGATCTGAGTGTAATCATTTAGTCCTTCTTCCCAGAAAATGCACAACACCCAAGATTGCATATACAGGGTGGACATAAAGTTCATGTGCAATTTTAAAATAGTTTAACATAGTAAATTGCACACAAACTTTAAGGATACCCTGTATTTTCAGAAGATTGTTCATGGACTTCTTAAAACATATCCACAGACTCCAGGATAAAAGGCAAAGAATGCTACCTACTTTTAAATATTTTTTCCACTGATGGTTCCAATGCTGCCTCTTTGAGTTCTTGGCCAGTTTTCCCACGCCGGACCCCAATTCTTGTCTTAGTGGCATATTCCTGACATATATGCAAACAAAAACATATAACACCCACACCAAAACAGAATCTTCATAAAATGGAGTATCTCCTTACACTGCAAACCTCTAGTTAAAGAAACTTGGTACTTTCTATACATGTAAATTCACTAGAAAAGTTTGTTAGCCAACCTATAAAATTACCTGTGCTCCATCTTTGAAATGATTCAGTAGTTCAATAAACTCTTAACTTCTTATAGTTTCAGAATAACTGCTTCTTTTATAAACTACAGATTTTATCTATATACCTAGAATTACTATGCTATATATCTATAGTATATATCTATATACTATAGAATTACTAGGATGTCTCAAAAGTCACCATAAATAGGAGAAAAATACCTCATATATTATTACATTAACACAGAGAAATATTTTGTAAAATTTAGCAAATAAAGGTACATTTAACTATAATGTCCCATTTTCTCTATGTTTATATAAAGTGACCTTTGAGACAACCTATATTTAAAACACTAAATACATGTCAAGATAAGAATCTATTAACATTTTAGGAATCAATTAACCTTTAAAAAAATGCATTCCATAAGCATAGCTACCTTTTGTAATCTGGGAAATGAGCTCAAGAAAAGTATCCTACCTTAACACAAAGCAAAAGGGAGAGATGACTATTACCTCTGTTTTGGCTCTTTTCAACACTGGGACCATTAAGAGACAAAATCATTTCCTTCTAGTTTTTGTACATTCTCCTTATCTCACATTTCAAAACATATACTCCTTCTACTTTGAATGCTAAGAGGAGAAATCTTTTGTAAAAGAAAATGGACTTCTCTCTAACCTGACAAATTTTATCATTCTCTAACCAAGAGTTGAAATATATTGGACTAGAGCCTATTGTGAAATTTTTAAAATGAGCTGACACAATATCTTTAGTAAACCTTGTTAATGAAGTTATTGGGTAATAAGCCCAGGTTCTTAAGCTTCTGACTACAGGCCCCACAATCTCTTTGTTCTACCATATAATTCTCAGTATCTCACAATGTATTCTAAATTTTCTTTCTTATTTTTATTTTTTTTGAGACAGAGCCTCAAGCTCTCGCCCTGGGTAGAGTGCCGTGGCATCACAGCAACCTCCAACTCCTGGGCTCAAGCGAGTCTCCTGCCTCTGCCTCCCAAGTAGCTGGGACTACAGGTGCCCGCTACAATGCCCGGCTATTTTTTGGTTGCATCCGTCATTGTTTACTGGCCTGGGCTGGATTTGAACCCGCCAGCTCAGGTGTATGTGGCTGGCGCCTTAGCCGGTCGAGCCACAGGCGCCGAGCTGTACTCTAAATTTTCTAAATGAAAAATTATAGGAGTTTTAAGGAAACGTTATAGGAATTCTTTTTCTCTTTTATATGTGATAAGGAGAGACTAGAATGGTATGAAACTAATGGGAGGCAGAGCATGGTGGCTCACACCTATAATACCAGCACTTTAGGAGGCTGAGATGGAGGATCACTTGAGGCCACGCAGTTGAGACCAGTCTGACAACGTAGCAAGATCCCCTCTCTACAAAAAATAAGAAAAATTATCCAGGCACAGCAGTATGCATCTGTAGTCCCAGTTACTTGAGAGGCAAAAGCAGGAGAATCACTGGAGACCAAGAGTTGAAAGCTGTATTAAGTTCAACTCTGCCACTAATGCACTCCAGCCTGGGTGACGAGGGAGGGAGACAAGAAGGAAGAAGTCCTAGAGGCACAAAGAAAAAATTAAAAAGAAACTCAGATTATCTTTACCCTGCTGGGTGTTATGAGCCACTGATTCTTTGTGATGGAATTCTTCACAACAGGGGAGGCCTTGGTGAAAGTTGGGTGGAAAACCCTGGAAGGTAGTGTCCGGAGACACATAAGCCTTGCCGCCAGCATGATGGTACACCAGGTTTACCAAGCAGATCTGAAATGCTAGAGACAGAGGGAAAACAAACAAACAAACTTAAAAACAAACCATTAACCAATTAAGAAGATACAGAAGAGCCAGAGACAAGGGAGAAATTATTTTTTAGTAGAAATGATGGAATAAAGTGATGTTTTAATTTTCAATAATGAATTCTCTACTTGGTCTCTGTAATTCAAGAAACCCATCCCATAAAACTTGGTTTTGGATGGAGCACCAAATGAGACTTAAGTCCCAGTCTGATCAATAACAGGGTACATAACTCTGCTAAAGTTACAAATATTAATAATTGAACATTATACAGGGTCTGTGATGACTTTTACAAATGTAGTTTTGGCTTAGCACATTGCTGACTGGTCACGCGTTATCTGGTAACATGGATAGTTTCCACGTAAAACTGCTAGTCAACAAAGTGTTAAGATTTTAGAGATGCTAAGTGATTCTGTATTACTAGCAGCTAAGAGATGAGGCCGGGAGAAAAAAATAAAATAGGCTGAATTTGGAGCAACTGGGAATTGAGACTGGGAGAAATCAATCAGGGAAAATGTGCTGTTTTAACACATTGTTGACTGGCAATTTAACACAGTAACTACATTACCAAGTAACTCATGACTGTCAGCTGTGTAAGATTTGCACCAGCATTCAAGGAGAAAAGTTAAATTGAAATTTCAGCTAATCATACTTCCCTTCAAGATATGCAAATATTCTAAATTAACCTATATCTCTATTGTTACCTACATAAAGAATATTCAATCTTTCAAAGTAAACTCAGTTACCAATCAGATTTCCTTCATATTAGGCTCCTTCAATGGTGTCCTCAAAAAACAAACAAAATCAAACATGCTGAATATTGGATTCTCTTAACTCAGGAGCAGATTATACTAGAGGGTGGTCAACCACAAGTTAGCTGAATGTCTTTCTATAATGTTAAGATGATTGACAGGTGAGAATGAGATGACACGCTTAAGCCAACTTGGGCTACCAGCACATCTCTACCAATGACTTGTAGTGAATATTCAGGAAAGTAACCCTCTTTTTTTCCTTTCCTCCATAAGAGAACTGGACTGAAACGGTGCTCAGACTACAGTGCTGACCCTTGAGTTACCTGCTTTGAAACTGCCTAGATGCAGCTTTAGTAGACTCCGGAGTTTTACCTTGCTCCTGATGATTTTACTTGTAGAAATGGGACCAAGAATATGTGTTTTAACTAGCAACGCTTAAAAGCTAAGAACTCTTGCTTTAAAATAGTTAAGTGTCCTTCCTGCTCTGCTACTTAAAAAAATACAATACTCAACACCTGTCCATTCTGGCACTTTCATGCCACTGTATCTCAACTACAGCTGTCCTATCTTCTTCCTCAGCCCAGTAAAGACAAGGAGGCTCAGGTTAGAATGGTCTCCATGTCGCTTAGCAGCCTAAGGTGGGAATCCTGCTTCTGCCACATTAGAAGTGACCTTGTGCGGGTATTGGACCTCTGAGACTCAGGTACCTTTGCTATGAAATGGAGAAACGATTACAGTCCCTTACGTAAGGGCTTGCGCTTCAGTGAGCATTGACGAACTCTGGCGCCTGGTCCCCATAGAAAGCTCACCCAACCCACTAGACTCAGATGAGAAGAGCAAGCCATGTCCACGCCAACGCGCACCTCTCCAACTTCCCCCGCCCCTGTCTCGGGTGCTCCTTTATCCGCTAGGGCAGCGGCCCCGCTATTAGCATGATTCAGCACCTCGCTGCCCAGAAATACGCCGCAGAGGGCGAGCCCTTGCCCGCTGGTCCCAGAGCCGGGGCCACCGCCCCTTTCACCCGGTCACCCACAGGACGGCGACCCTGACGCGCAGGCCGGCCGTGACGCAGCCAGCGGCACCGCCGCCTTCAGCCCTCCCCAGCGGCACCACGACGCCCATTCCCGTCAGGAATACCGGGCATCCCGGCCGCCTGCTAGCCGGGAGAAACGGTACCTCAGTCCCCAGTCACCTCCACCACGCTGTTCCCCTTCCGGGAGGGCGAAACACACACGCCCCCACCCCCTGGCCTCCCGCCTGCTCCTTACTGCTTCTACGCGCGCAGTCTTTCCTGCTCAGTACGTGACATAACATCCGGAAGGCGGTAAATGGTATAACCAGCCAATCATGAGAAGGTCTGTGACGGAAGGGCGGGCACCGTGGGGAGGAGGGGATACGGGTTGATGGGGAGGGGCCAGTTGGGGATTGTTTCTGGAAACGTCACAGTCAGCATCTGTCTTGGGTGTGGGCAACGAAGCCTTCTTGGCCATCTTGATTTCGGGCAACAGAGCTCTCTTTTGCTTTTGTCTCAATCTTTTCACTCCTAGCAGGTAAAGAATTATTAAGAAATTGAAAGGAAGTCGTGTTAAGAGTTACAAGTTACTCCGTCGTCCTGCTTCTTTCTTATTACCCTCTCCTAATTTATCGGGAGATAAATAATGATGTGATACATGGCTGTTTTTTACTGGAAATAATTTGGTTTCTTGGGTCTGACGCCAAAGGTTATTTAGATTGTGAAATCCTACAAAGGTTTTTTTTCCTAGATTTTTTTTTCTTTTTCTTTGTCTCGTGACCTTTCACAGCACCCTTTCAAGCTTTGCTCTATATGCGTTCAGTACTGCTGATAGTGGACTCTGCCTTTCAGCCTGTTCCAAGGACTTTTAAGCTGTTTTGGTTGCACATAATTTGTTCTTTGAAAAGCCATTTCTCGTTCAGATAAGCGAGTTTTTCCTCTTTATCTTTCTGTTTCCTTTTCAGTATTTACCGCTGCATGGCTCAACTTTGTACCAACCACCATACTGGGCATATATACAAATGAATCAAAAACGCATGCTACCACTGCTTTGGCCAAAGCCCTTCCCCTTGTAGCTCGCTCTCTTGTGGTGACAGAAAATAGAAAAATATGTTAGATGGTATTAAGTACCATGGAGAAAGAGCAGGGAAAAGCCCTAGAGGGGTGCTGTTTTAGCGAAGGCGATTAACACGTGAAATTCATGAACCTTTATTATCTCCTAAGCAATCATTAATTGTGATTTATGATTCTTTCCTAGCCACGTAAATGTAGACAAACATAATGATTTACCTTCTATGTGGGTAATAAAACAGTTTGGTAGCAACAAGTTCTTATCTCTTTACTTTGAAAATGGCAGGAAAACATGAGAGAAATCTGTCACTTATGATATTGAACAAATCGAACACGATCAATTTAATCTTACTTTAGATCTCTTCCCAATTTGGTTAGCTAGCAAATAGGTTTTCTATTAAGCTCCTTCAGTGATAGGGTTTTCTTTTTTTCCTAGAGCATCTGTTATCAGCAAAGAGAAGGAAAATTTGCAACACAGTACCTAAATAAACAAAATCTGAAGGAATGACTCAAGATTCCTTTAGGATTCCTATTAATTGAAGCTTATTTTCTTTTATTGGAAGAAACATTTCTGATTTTATATTTTCCTTTCCCAATTAAGGGGCTTATATTGTTTTCACAGGTGTCAAATTTTGAAGGAGGGGAGGAACCTCTGAGTCACATAATAGGGAAGAAATACTCTTGTGGCAGTATTGGGTGGGGAGACCAATTAGGAATTTACTGCAATTGTTTAATCCAAAGATGATGAAGGCTGGAATTAAGACAGTAACTAGAAAGACACAGAGAAGGAGTTTATGACAGATACATTGCTGAGGTGGAATTTACAGGATTTAATGACTGAATGTAGCTTATAAGAATGAGGGAAGCACCATGAGTATCCCTGTTCTGAATTTGAGTGGATAATTATACCATTAATTTGGAGTTAGGATACAGACAAATAAAGAGATACAAACGGGAGGAAGTAGCTAGGTAAAGGTTAGTTTGAAGCATTAAGTTGTAAGTCTCTGCTTCAAATTTCTTGTGCTTAGGGGAGAGGAAAGAAAAAGCCAGCACAATGGTGTGCACCAGTAGTTCCAGTTACAGAAGAGGCTGCCTGGGAATTCAAGGCCAGTTTGGGCAGGCTTAGAGAGACTCTGTCACTAAAATAAATAAGTAAATAAATAAATAAGAAAACACAAGATTCATGAATCCCAATACTGTATCTCTATATCATGATTTTTATTACAGGCTTGCTGACTGGTTCCTCATTCTCCACCTGCTGGCTACATGGGAAGTGCTAAAAATGTGAGCCAAAGACAGAAGAGAAAACATTTACTTTTCTTTCTTTCTTCCTTCCTCCCTCCCTCCCTCCTTCCCTTCCTTCCTTCCTTCCTTTCTTTTTTGAGACAGAGTCTCACTTTGTCATACTTGGTAGAGTGCTGTGGCATCATAGCTCATAGCAACCTTCAACTCTTGAGCTCAAGTGATTCTCTTGCCTCAGCCTCCCAAGTAGCTGTGACTATAGGCACCTACCACAATGCCCAGCTATTTTTTTTTTTTTTTTTTAGAGACAGGGTCTTGCTTTTGCTCAGGCTGGTCTCCAACTTGTGAGCTCAGGGCAATCCATCTTTCTCGGCCTCCCAGAGTGTTAGGATTACAGGGTGAGCCACTGCACCTGGCCAAACACATATACTTTTAGTTAAGATAAATACTCTTGCCCTGCCTCACCAGATTTTTCCATCAAGATATGTGATGTGGGTGAAAGAGAGTTAGGAAATTTATGAGGGCTTTAACCTCTGCCCTCCTTGATGGGGTCTCCCAACAAAGGGAGGGTGCTACTTCCTGAAATGTTGGGGATATTTTTCAATAGAGGGACAGACTGGCACCAGTTTCTCATGTGGGGTTTGCTAGGTGACACAAAATATAACAGGCAGGAAGGGGACAAGATCTTCCTCTACTTTGGCCTTATTTTCTCTTGGAATCCCTGAGGCCTAGATAGACTCAAGATGTACTTGTGAGGACGCACCTGCTTATTTGCACCCTTCTACAAGTGAGAGTGGCACTAGATGTATCATTCAAGATGGCTAGATGGCACCAATGGACCATTTATTGTGCCGCATGACAGAGCCAGCATCTGACTCTGCTTGGGTGAGAGACCAAAAGGTTCCAATCTCAAAAGTTAAATCCTATCAGCCATGGAAAGAAAATGAAACTGTGGCTGAGAAGGGCACTGCTGCCTCTGGATCCTGCTGAGGGCAGCCCCAGTGTGAGGGTGCACTGACCAGAGGGCAGAGTAGAGGAGCAGAGAGCAGGCCACGCCCATTCCCTCCTGTTTAATCTAAGTGCTCAGAATAGGAGAAAGGGTGACTGATAATGATAAATCCTGAATCTGACTGACAAATTCTCAAGACTTCTGAGCTTGCCAGAATAAATTAAAATAGGCTGTCTGCTCTAAGCTGACAGTGGTCTCAAAGGCAACACTGATGGCAGTATGTAGAAAAATGTAGTTCAAGTTTGCACTCAACTGGAAAAATTTCCATATATATGCTCATCTATGTGCAATCAAATGGGCCAAAGGGCAAGGTCACCAATAAGGTACTATCTGTGTGGAGGGATGGATATGGGAGGAATTGTGAGAATAATCTCATCCTTCCCAGTAAGGTTACCAAAAGGAAATCAAGACTCAGAAATGATAATAGCTTTTCTTAAGAGGACATAGCAAAGTAAATGGCAGGTCTGGGTTTAGTACATACTTTCTTACTGGAGTTAAGAAGTTCTTGAGGGATGAAAAAAATCTTTTTATTTATATATCAAATGCATAGATATGCATATAGTAAATGTACCAGTATGTTTGTGGCATTAAAATTTTCTGGGGGAGGGTAAAAAAGAAAAATATATAAAATGGATCTTTCGGGAAGCAGTCATAAGAAAAAAGTCTGAGAAACACGGGTCTAGAGTGTAGGACTTTTTTTTTTTGAGAATGTGGGCTGATGTTTATTGGGCATATAGTCTGGGGTGTTGAGCTTTGTTCATGGGTAACTCACTTGTAATCCAGATTTCACAGAAAAGGAAAAGAGGAAGAGAAAGGAATTGAATTTGACAGCCTATTTCTGGAGCTCCCATTCCCCACTCTGGGCTATCCTGGGAAAGGGTGCTGAGGCCACTGTTTAGCCTTCCTGATTGTTTCTCATTTCTGATCTCAAAGAGTGTAGGACTTTTGTGACTCATGGTGATTTACTCTGATGGCAGCCTCAGTAGAAAAGCTTTTGGTTGCATTGTTCTATAATTCTATCAGTGATTTTTTTTTATTTATTTTATTTTTTAGACAGAGGCTCACTATGTTGCCCTTGGTAGGGTGCCATGGTGTCACAGGTCACAGCAACCTTAAACTCTTGGGCTTAAGCGATTCTCTTGCCTTAGCCTCCCAAGTAGCTGGGACTACAGGCACCCACCACAACACCTGGCTATTTATTATTATTATTATTAAATCATAGCTGTGTACATTAATGCGATTATGGGGCACCATACACTGGTTTTATAATAGTTTGACACATTTTCATCACACTGATTAACATAGACTTCCTGGCATTTTCTTAGTTATTGTGTTAAGACATTTATATTCTACATTTACTAAGTTTCACATGTACACTTGTAAGATGCACTACAGATGTAATCCCACCAATCACCCTCCCTCAACTCATCCTCCCCCTCCCTTTCCTCCCTGTTCCTCTTCCCCATATTCTTAGGTTATAACTGGGTTATAGCTTTCATATGAAAGCCATAAATTAGTTTCATAGTAGGGCTGAGTACATTGGATACTTTTTCTTCCATTCCTGAGATACTTT